>JAQYXR010001604.1:0-29424 GCA_030545055.2 Neoaliturus tenellus | reverse complement strand
TGCATTACCAACTAAAATATGGAAAAATGAAACTGGAATAGTAAATTTGGATTCCACCTATGGTCCAGGCACTCATTGGGTATGCTATAAAAAGCTTGGACAAACCGTTTACTACTTTGACAGTTTTGGCAATCTACCACCGCCGAAAGAACTTCAACATTATTTTCAAAACTCCAAAAACATTTTTTATAATTACAAAAGAGAACAACCTAACAATACTGAAATATGTGGGCATTTATGTTTGGAGTTTCTAGCGAAGAGTGTCAGTCAGCTTTAAGATGTCATCGTATACAGTGTCACTGAGTGGAAATTCATCCACATTGAAAAGTACGCTGTTCCCAGCATTGCGTCTATCCAAGGAACGATTATGGGAAGCGGCATTACTTGATTTGACTACCTACAACTCAATTCCCAATGTTACGGAAGGGAAGAACAATTTACTACATTATTATGAAACTAAGGATGCTGCAGGAAAATACTCAGAATTAAAAATAATTACATTTCCTACTGGAGCTTATGAAATCGATGATATAAACCAATTATTACAGAAACAACTCGGAGAAGACAATATCACCGTTAAAGGAAACAATAATACTTTAAAAGCAGAAATAACTTCGAAATATTATATTGATGTCAGCTTGGAACAGTCGATTGGCAGTTTACTTGGATTTACAGATACAAAAAAGAAAATCTTAACTCCTGGAACTACTCATTCAGGTGATTCAACTGTAACAATATTGAAAGTAAATAGTATCGATGTCACGTGCAACATTATACACGGATCGTATAGAGATGGAGTTAATCAACATATTTTACATACATTTTATCCAACAGTGGCTCCCGGTTTTAAAATTGTTGAGAAGCCACAAAACTTGATATACCTGCCGTTAAACACCAGTTTCATTTCAGACATCGTACTGAACATATTGGATCAAGACGGTCATAGTGTTGACTTTAGAGGAGAAACAATTACTATACGGATACACATCAGAGCAGCAACATAAAAGTCAACATGGGATTATCATTTAAACCGCAACGGAAGAGTCGGGAGCTCAGTAGCTCCTCGACATTGGAAGAGTTAACATCGGAAAACATTCGTTTTCTACAGAAGATTGGATTGAAACTTAACAGCGATGGATATCCTGGATATATCTCAAGGACCAACGTTCGACGAAACACTATGGGAGAAGGAATATCACACGCACAACCCTTACACTTCATCAAAATTAAACAATAACGATGAAATAAGGATTCCCATTCAACAACAAGATATTTACACGTTACCGTGTGAAAGTTACTTGTATATCGAAGGACGGGTATTAAAATTGGATGGAAAAACTGCTTCAACAGTTCCTTTTATAAATAACCCGATGGCATATCTTTTTGATGAAATAAGATATGAAATATCAGGGGTGACGGTTGATTCAACAAAAAAGGTTGGTTTAACAACGACATTGAAAGGATTAACATCATTAACACCGCATGAGAAGAATTCAATAGTCACCGCCGGATGGGTTGCCCCCGATAAAGACACTATAACACCAGCTTCCAACGGTCACTTTGATTTTCATGTACCTTTACGATTGCTTTTGGGATTCGCTGAAGATTACAAACGGGTAATAATAAATGTCAAACAAGAATTAGTATTACTCAGATCTTCAACTAATAAGGACTTGATACTTGCAGACCCTGCAACTACGGAAGATAAACTGGAATGGCAACTACAGTTGGATAAAGTTGTTTGGAGAGTACCTCATGTAAGATTGGCCGATGAACATAGAATCCTATTATTGAGAAAGTTAAAATCTGACCGTGATATTGTGATGCCATTCCGAAGTTGGGAATTTCATGAATACCCTACACTACCTCAGACAGAACGACAAACATGGACCGTCAAGACATCAACTTACTTGGAACGAGCAAGGTACATAATACTCGGTTTTCAAACTAAGCGAAAAGATGTTATCACTGCAAATGCTGGTCAATTTGATCACTGTAAAATAAAGAATTGTAAAGTTTTCCTAAACTCTCAATTCTTTCCCTATGACAATTTGAATGTCATGTTCAGCAAAAAACGTTTTTCCATTTTATACGATATGTATGCAAGATTTCAATCGTCATATTATGGAAAGAATAATACACCACTATTATCACCTGACCAGTATTATTCCAAGGCTCCAATAATTGTAATCGATTGTTCAAAACAAAATGAATCGGTAAAATCATCAAGTGTGGATATAAAAATTGAAATGGAATTTGAAGAACCAGTAGCGGATGGAACTTCGGCATACTGTCTAATTCTACATGATAAAATAGTTACTTACACACCGCTGACCGGAATTGTGAAGAATGTACTTTAAGAAGAATTGTACAACAACTGCAAATTTTTGAGGTTAGAATTATCTGCTTCAATTTTTGAGGTTAGAATTTCATTTGTGAAAGACAAGTTGAAAACAAACAATTATGTAATTGTATAAATTTCAAGGATTTTACGAAAAATATAAAAGCGAGAAAATAATTAGTGGAAACTTCATTCTATCTTCAACCGTCGTATGGGAAACATCATTCGCAAGATGAATTCTACTAACGGAGAAGAAAATACACCTCTAATGGATGATAATAGTTCAGATATAGAAAAACAAGTTGAACGAGAAATGGACGAGTTCCTAAAATTCAACAAACATAAGAAGAGAGAAGAAGAAGCTGAAAAAGAAGTAAAAAGGAAGAAGGTTGAAGTTAACATTACAACCAATATTTTAACAGAAGTATTTCTTCGGATTATCTACCCAATTTCTTCATGCATGACAAAAAGTATATCAGTTGGAATTTTAAAATCAATAGATTATTCACCAATTGTTATTTTAAATCATGGAAACAAAATCGTTACTTTCAGTGAAACTACTTGGGAATCTCTCATGAAACATTTACATCTTTTGGAGTGCTATATAAGTAACAATACATTTGGAAGAAGAACAAGATTAAGTTTATTGGAATCAAATATTGAAGTTGATATAGTAAAACATCGTGGAGGACAAATTGTTCGCTTCAGAGATTTAACTACACACAATGTTAAATTATATTTCACTAAAGAAGAATTTTACACTTTAAGTTGTACTACCGGTCCCGTCACCAGATATTTGAAACAACTAATATTTTCAAGTGCAATAATTAAAGACTATCTAATTGATACATTGGACAAACAACCTTTTGTTCCAATTTTATACGGTCCCGTGGATACTTCAATCTTTAATAGAATACCTCAAGAAGTTGAAATGTGGAGACAATTAAACAACCATCACACCAATTTTAATATTGATGAAGTGGCACAAGAAGTGAAAGAAGAAGAACAATCCCGTTTGTTATAAACGTCGGCTAATTCAATTTTTAAGTCAGTTGTTAATAAGACTTCATCATGAATAAACGGGTTTCGTTTTCTAATTCGCCACACATAATGGAAGTTAAAAGAGGAATAATTGAATTTCAAGCTTTCCGAGGAAATGATGGTAATTTTATTATTAAAGAATTAGTAATCTTGGACATGAACACATCAGTAGTTTATCATTATTTGTTCAAACCTCCAGTACCATTTAATAGACTAACAACTAAAGCAAAAGTTACAAACAAATGGTTGAACAAACATTTTCACAACTTAAGATGGGATGAAGGTTTCATTAATTATAACATGATGCCGCACATTATGAATCATTATTGCAAAGAGTTTAAAATTATCTACACAAGAGGATTGGAAAAAGCAAATTGGATACAATCATTTACAAGCAACGAAGTGATTAATGCAATAATTGATAAAAATTTCCAATGCTACTTCAACGAACTTTGTATTTCATCAAAAAGTTTGAAACATCGAAGGTCGCAGTGCGCTTTAAAGAATGCCTACCGCTTGAATAATTTCCTTCAACAAAGTGGTGGGGGTAGTGTCGATTATAAAAGTGAGAGCGCTACCATGACGCAGCATGAGTATTACTCGAACCTCCGAAGAGACAACATCTCCAACGGACATTCTTATTAACAAGAAAATTAACAATAACATCAAGATGGCATCGCAGAACTTACTTCAAAATTTGGTCGATCAGTTCAACGCTCATTCTAAATCATCAATTCTACCTACGAAGAAATGTTCTGAATTAAAAGAAGAAAAACATTACATCATTCATACGATCAAGAAAATGGAAACTTCAGTGGGTGATGCTATTAATTGCACATTGAGCGAGGCTCCATATACAGTTGGTGACGAACCAAAGTTTCAGATCTTCCTACCAACACGTTTTGTACAACTTCTTCAAAATGAAGATCTTCGTGTAGTTCAACCCGGCGTACTCTATTTGGTTTCGCATGGACTAAGTGGGAAACAACTCAACTGAACTAACTATTCATGTAACACCTACTACTGATTAGTTTGTACATAACATTGTAACTATTTGTTTGTAATTGTTTTTCAATAAATATAATATAAAAAAAAAAAAATTAAAAGAAGCAACATATTGTGATGTCTTTGTACATTACAATATGTTGCATTTTTTAAAAACTCCACGGGATGACCTTGACCCACTTTTGTGTGATTATAAAAGCGAAAATCTACTTGTAAAATTCATCAGTCTACGACTACCTTTCGTACCGTACACATCTCACTCACTCTATCGCTTAATATAAAAACTAAAAGATGTCTCTCAAAGTCAAGTGTGCATCTTATGATACCAACACCATTACAACTTTTGAACAACTCGAAGATTTAACCAACGAAATGCGAGTTTTACTTACCGGTGGTTATCACTTAACTGTTGATGTTAGTGCTACTAATACAAGGATGTTCACTAAAACAAAATATTGCGATGATGAAATATTTATTTCTACACAACCTACAACTTCTTCATCGCCAACTGGTCAACATAACATCAAGTTCCAAAAGTATTACCAATGTTGAATAACTTTTGACAGACAAAACTACAACTAAAAAATCACGTGATCAATGTGAGTTAATAAAAAGGATGTAATACTTGTATAAATAATCATTCGCTTCTCAGCTCTCACCACGACAAGACCTATTTAAGAAAATGTTGTACAGAATGATGATTCAACTTGATGGAAAAATCTATGGAAAAGATTACAACACTGTTGAACAAATGACTAAAGATATGTATTAGCTAAAGAAGGATACCAAGCTAAATTAATTTTAAAATTTCCTGAAGTACATCCGCTATCAATAGAAGAACTAGTTGCTATGGCTAAAGCTGAGAAAGATAAAAAGTCTGAAGAAAACAAAGAAAAATAAACTTCTTAAGTATCAACATTCCTTACATTAGTAAGGTATAATTTTTTAAAACTCCGTTTGGATGACCTTGAAATTACCCCCCACCACTTTTCACAGTACATAAGACTCGCTATTCATCACTATACAATCTTATTCTTTCACTAGACTCCGCAGCGTCAACATGGAAGAGCAAAAATACAAGTACAAACCTCGTTACTGTTGTGAACAACAGTGTACAGATTTAGGACCAATGATGGTGGATGGGTTAGCTTGTACTAAATGTGAATTCTTCGGATCTTGTTATTGCAAATGCAAAACAAAACAACTACCGCCACCGGAATTGCGAACTTTCAAATTTTACAAATCAAGATATTTTCATACATGTTATCCTCAAAGATGTTTCAAATTTCACCCTCTAGATCTTGCTCATTGTCAACGCACCAAGTCTCATCAAGATGATTTTTGTACACATATGATAAAAAGATGTAAATACAGATCAGATTGGTATTCCGATCCTGTAGAACCATCAAATGTGTAATTTCAGTTTTACACTCTTTTTTAAAACTTCAATTGGATGACCTTGAGATTTCCCCCCACTACCGGTTGTAATTTTTTATATAATATTAAATTCAACTTTAAATCATTTCACTTCCAACATTCTAACTAACGACATGGAAGCAAAATTTATCAAGTTTGAACATATAATAACTGAGAGGGAGGAGATGGAAGAATTGTTTCAAAACTTACTTTCTATCATGGACAAATATCCTATGAGATGGTTCAGAATTGTGGTTCAATATTTAAATCCTGGTGAATTATTTTCTTCATCGTCATCATCACAGAGTGAGGAAGACGAAACAACTAATTCAGTTAGAATAATTGAATTAAAAGATGAAGAAGAAGAACTTAACGCTTTATTTGATCATAAGCTCAAGGTCGCCATTATATAAGCCCCCTCCCTATGCGCCGATCCTCATTCCATCACCGACTCTTCAACAATAAACAACTCTCCATTGGCCCGAATGAATTCTAGTTTTGAAATAAACTCTAAAGAAGAGTTACAAGACATTTTTAATATTTTACAAGAACTTGTAGATAATTTTACAACCATCAAAATGAATTTGGAAATAACATACGATTGTCCTATTTGTGATAAGGTTGAAAGTTTGGACGAAGGACAGTTTACTAAATCTAACTCCTGCACCATCTGACACTACTGATGGTAATAATGAAGAGCAACGTCTTTCACCCACCACTTCTTTGTAATTCATCCTTCCCCCCACCACTTCTTTATTTAACTAACATTTCTCCCTTTCACTTCTCATTCCGTCTTCAACTTCTGAACTATCAACATCACTTATTTTAAAATTTCAAACACTAACACAATCATGATGGATATGATGGATGAAGTTCCCTTCTTAACTAGAATGGAAGAGGATAAATTGAAATTGGAAATTAAACGATTGGAAATGGAACGGGAAAACCAACTCGAAATGTTACATTTGTTCAAGCTTTTCAAATACATCATCTGGGGACTCTGCATTTACCTTCTCATCGTCGTCGGTGTTTGCATTTACAACTCTGTAATTCATCACAAAAGTTCAACTTGTTTAAACTCTGCTGTTGCACATTAATTGTATGTTCACTAATAAAATTCAAAAGTTACTTCAACCTATCCTACTATCACCAACTAGTTCAACTTAGAACTATTTCTGGTGGTAGTTGGGTAGGCTTTTTTAAAACTTACTCTGGATGACCTTGACATACTTTCCAGATCCCAGTTATAAATTTGAATTTCAGTTTTAAACTAACTTTTAGTTTTGTTTAACTATTAAGAGTTTTGTTAACACCATCAAATTTCAGTTTTCAACTAACTTTTAATTTATGTGCACTTTTAGTTCAACCCTAGTTACTTTATTCGCAAATTCAGTTCAACCGACCGCCAACGCTATCGCCATCTCCACCCCAATATTTTAACATCTCTGCCCCCAACACCTGCCCGTAGGGGCAGCTGCCCGGACATCTGTTCGGTTTTAAAAATATAAGAGAAAGGTAAAGGAGTGGGGGTGGCGCATGCTCACCAATGCAAAACTAAGGTTTGAGGTTAGAATTATCCATGGCGGCCGCCATGTCTAGTTCAGTTTCACCACATAGAGTCGGCGACCGGTTATTGGTCTAAAGGAGTGGGGGAAGGGGTGGTGGGGGGAAGGTTGCCGTTTTATAAGCCCTCTCCCTAGGCGGCGCTTCTCATTCGATCGCCAACTTTCAAACGATAAACACCTCTCCCATGGCACGAATGAATTATCCCGCTATCACCAACTACTTCAACTTAAAACTATTTCTGGTGATAGTTGGATGGAATTTTTAAAAACTTACTCTGGATGACCTTGGCATATTTTCCAGATCCCAGTTATAAGTTTGAATTTCAATGTTCAACTAACTCTTAATTTTTGTTCAACTGTTAGAGTTTCGTTAACACCGACAAATTTCAATTTTAAACTAACTTTTAATTTATGCTCACTTTTAGTTCAACCCCACTTTATGCGCAAATTCACTTCACCCTAACGCCAACACTATCGCCATCTCCACCCCAACGTATATGGCATAACATATAACTACAGCATCTCATATATACCCTCTAACCCCCACCGGAAGCTATATGGCATGGCAGCTGGCGCCAGCTGCCCGGTCAACTGCTCCCGAGCAGCTGCTCGGGCGGATGGCACGACTTCCGGTCTAGGTGTGACCAAACCACAATACTAGCGTCCAATAACGATCGATTTCCTATTGCTACTTGAAAATTTCCAGCTATGATGAACATTACTGTCCAATTTAGTATAAAAAGAACAAAAAGGGTTATCAAACATTGGGATTTTTCCTTTCTTGAACTAAATATTTGTGCTGTATCTTGGAGATGTTTGAAGTACGTGATAATTTTATGTAAAGGTTTGCGTTTTGAAAACATGATTGCTGAAAGTGATGTCAAAAGTATTGAAAAAACACTTTACAAATTTATTTCTATGCCTACACTCTCACATAACCCATGAATAATGCATTCATGGTCCATATTTATACCATTCAAAAATAGAGAAATGGCAAGAAATGCCGCAGCACAAATGGTGGCCTTAGATAGCTTTGTGTTCCTGGCATTGGTCTTACAAACTGGTATAAAGGATATCCAAAAAAATATTGACCCAAATTTTATAAAGGACATCTTTCTAAATGAAACCAAATGCTATAACTGATGGATTGTGTTTGTCACACTGTTGCCTTGGTACAAAGGACGAGTACCGTACTAATTATCTAAATGGTCTTGTAAATGACAGTTGACACATTCTAAGTCGACCGTGTTTCGATTACTGAAATTTGCATTATAATTGGCTTGTCACAAAATTCAAATGTAGCTTTTTGTTACTGGCTTTTGGCTGACAAGCAAATATGTAAGACATGAATATAAATATCGAACCAAATATTATAAGGGACATCTTTGTAATTGAAACCATTCTCCGTGTTAATCAACTGGATCGTTTTGTCATCCTATTGCCTTTATAGAATGGGCAAGTTCTAATAATTTAGTAAATTGGTCAAATAAGAGAAATTTGACATAGTGTTGACATTTCCTTATTCACATATACTCATTAATTTTTACTGCATTGGACATTATACTCAATCGCTTCCGCACTGAAGTGAGAAGATGTAATTATTGGAATTACAAATGGAGAATGATTAAATATGTGATGGGTGTCTCAATTAAATAAGTCTATTAAATAATAAAAGTCATAAAACAATAAAAATAATTAACTAACATAAATGTAATTATGCGATGAAACGTAATTAACGGTTCATGGATAGAAAATTATGAATAACTAAAAAACTAGAAATCCGAATAAAATGAAACATATACCAAAATAAATCAAACGAAATTCCCTAACTTTTGTGAAAATTTCATAAAGATCGGTCAAATAATAAAAAAGTTGATTTTTAACGCTTTTTGAGCAAAACAATTCGTGGAAAGTCTATTTTTGGCCCAGACGTATAGAAAAAAACATTCCAGTTTGAACCGGATAGTATGTCAAGGCCGGGCAGTAACCGGTTATTTCCAGAAATGTCGGCGATCAATACTCGGTCGTGCGAACTCGGAAATCTTCGGCAAACTTCGTAGCCAATCACAGAGCGCCTTGCTCGGTCTTTTACCAAGCAACACTCGAAGCCGGAGCTTATTCGTCGAAAGGAACTTGTGCAATACGAACCGCGTCTCTCTCGGTCTAGTCACCGGAGCAGTTCGGGATGGATAACAATCGCCATTTTGTGGTGAATAGTGTCGATCGACAGCTGTACTTAGTCAACTCGAATGTACGAGTCGTCAAAGACTAAATCGTCGGTGAAAGTTGCCTTCATTAAAACCGGAGTTGAATTTTATCTAAGTTTAATAAAAGTGTCTGAACTGTGTTGATCCCGACGTTGACTACAGACCCTTTCGAACATCGTCCTCGAATATCTGTCTTCATCCATGCCGAGCGTTCTCTTCAAGGCCAGGAGCGGACAACTTCACAGTCATCAACCCTCAATAAGATAAGTCTCTTATTAAGATTGGAATGGTACTCTATATTTAGACTTATATGAAAGTTAGGCCTACCAACATTTATATGTGACAGAACTAGAAAAGTATCTAATTACAAATATTGTTAACCGAACATTTTGTATGTGTTAATACAGATAATTATATTTACAAATGGAAATGTTGTGACGTCTTCAATGTTTTATACCCAATATATTTAGCTAGCCGGCGCTCAAAAATAACACCGCCTCAAATACCAGCCATGCGACTGCGAAAGGGGTAGGCCTATTTAACTATGGAGCACATGTAGTTACTTAGCGCCCTGGATTTAGCTAACAGTGGGATCAACAATTTTATGTTAGAGTTTATTTTCACATATTGATTCAGGTGCTCTGAACTCTGAACACAGACATTTTTAATATTCTTAACACTTGGTGGCTGGCTAAATGAGCCATACGATGTATATACTTATTAAAACTGCTTTTTATACTGACTTTATATTGCTATACTGAATTTAAACTGACTTGTCACAAGATACATTTACTAATCCTATTAATGCTTTCAAATCTTGATAGCGTTGACTATTACTTTTCGCATGTCTTGACAGTCTTGACCAATCTTTAGTACGGGTACTAAGAAGAACATGACTGGTAGAAAGAAAATTATAATAGTTTTATATTTGCAACTTAATTTTAATAACTTTAATAAATTACAAGCTAAAATGCTGTTAAAACCTATAGGTTTTAATTCTCAATATTTATGAATGATTTATGAAATTATTAATAAAAACTAGTTGTTTTACAAGTGTTATTGGTAACAATGGTGAGGAAAACTGTTGTAATGTTTGAAATACGTCTTTGTCATTAGCGGGTAAAACTATGTACTCAATATGCTGCAAAACGTCACTTGCCTAGTAACAAAAAAAAAAAAAAAAAAGAAAAAAAACAGCTGGTGCCTTTAAAGTAAACTGGTACCTATTATGAACATATGATGGATTACGCCAGCAGCGGCCTGAATAAGAAGCGGCATTTTGAAACATAAGATTAATTAAATAGCCCTTCTTTCGTTTATTTTTTTCCGCAGTCCTAATTGTTCAACTTTTTAAAGTATTTAAATTAATTGTGATTAGCTATTATTAAAAAATAAATTTGGCATTTATCCTTACAGTGAACCACAAATTTCTATATCAATTATTATATTATTATATTTTTAATGCAATAGTAAAACTGTTAGAGAAGTATATTTACCTGAACACGTATAGAAATTACCTTGCTACACACTTAAATACATTCAATAGCTGACCGCTTAAACTGCTTTCAGTATTGAGGTGACTTGTGTTGAAACATCTGGCAATGTTGACAAAAAAGCAGAATTTTGCATTTTTCTTCATTTTGCATTTTCTTTTGTTTACTGTGCCAACACATTGCAATGCTTAGTGACAACTTGTTTTCTCAAGCACAACACAATAATACATTTATACATTTCGGTTGACGGAATGGGACTTGCCATTGAACCGTTGCAATATCGATGTTACAGTTGTATTCTTTTTTATCTATAATACTTTTATTACTGGAAACTGTTTATAACTTTATTTGCGTAAATAACTGAAAATAAATTTTAAATATTGCAGACTGATTGTGGTTTAAAATAACCAAACGAGTTAACAATTTTAAAAATATAGGGCCTAGGCCTGTATACTTTAAACGTCAAATTGCCTATAAATAATTATAATGACTATGTGTTTAAGCTATTCCAGTAATACAAATAGTTGACGGTAATAATATTGTACACAGAATAACATTACATCAAATTACAGTTTAATTCAGTTATTACAGATAATATTACAGTTGAAATTCCTATATTAATATCAATACTATGAAAGAACAGCAAAAGTATAAGTATAATTTTTCTTATTAAAATACATAAAACTGAGAAAAGCGGAATTCAATCGGATTTAGTATATATATATCGTATGGCATTAATAGCCAGCCACCAACTTCAGAAAAATATAATACATTCTCTGAGGTGCTTAGCACCTGCGCCAAAAAATTTAAATACCCCCGTCGCAGCAGACCTGCGTACTCAGCGAATTTCCAATGGAATTTCGGATTATTTACTTTCCCCATAAAAACACCATAGGATCGAATATGTAGGTTTGCTGCCATGGGGTGTTGTTAGAAAATCTAAGTTAATCAATAATTGGTGAATGTAAACACAAAAGTGTATCAAGCTCTGGCAATTTTGTGTTTTCCCCATAAACCCCATGGGGGTGAGTATGTAGGTTTGCCGCCATATGGGTTTTGTAAGCAATCATAAGTAAAGCCCTATCTAGATAATTTACATACCAAATTTGATTAAGTTATGTCGATAAATAAGCAAGATATAGGGTTTTCTTGATTTCCCATAAGAATAACATGGAAAACACATTTTTGGATTTTCCCCGTAACCAGTTATGCTATGATAAAAATTCAAAATACCAAATTGTTTGTTTTTTTAAGCTCTTTTAAATGGTTTCAGTTAAAATTGATGAATTTTGAAAATTGAGGTCAAAAAATGCCAAAAACCCATTTTTGACCCCTTTGAAACCCCATAAAACCCCGTTCCCATAACCTGACAATGCTGGTTTGCGAACTCATGAAAATAGACCTGGTCTTACACCTTCATACCAAATTTCATCAAAATCGGAGGTTCCCTTCAAAAGTTATCGGTACCACGGACACACACATATATATATATATATATATATATATATATATATATATATATATATATATATATACATATATATATATATATACATATATATGAAAATGAACGAATGGTGTTTTTGGCTTCTGGGGACCTCAAAATGAAAAAGTAAAGTGGTCCCGGGCTTAGGTCTTACCATGGCTACTACCGTAATAGCGTATTCCCTATAGGGAAATTCGCTAAAACTAAACTAAAAACATAAAGTTATGATCTCTCTTTACAAAGCTAAATCCAGGGTGCTAAGCCATTGCAGCCCAGCTTCACTTGCACAATGCAGCCCAATCAATCCTTCGGGGAAAGCACTCAAAGGGCACTCATTGACTATGTGAGTCATAGTCTGCAACTCCGCTCCACAGCGGCATGACTGGTCTTCTGTCATTCCCCATTTGTACTTCCAATAATTACATCTTCCCACACCAGTGCGGAATCGGTTGAGAACGGTCCACTGCTTCCGAGGAAGATCCATACCACTTACTGCTAAGGTTGGGTCAGCAATTAAAAATTGATTCCGGCCTTGGAAAGAGTCCCAGGAGGAAGTCCAGTCGGTATGGATGGAAAAGTTTGTCTCCGTCAACTGGGATGCTGTCCGCAGTGGTGGTCTTCGGGACCTCAATCTGCCCGTCTCCTGGGGTAGGTAATCATGGATGGGTAGCTGTGGATTGGATACGATCTTATTATATTCCCTAGTAAGTGCCTCCCTTCGTCTTATTTCAGGTGGAGCGATATTACACAGCACTTTAGTCTGAACATCTAAGCGATATTACACAGCATCGGATTTAGTATGAACCCGGGATAAAGATATAAATCCTTGATGAAATCCTGATCGAGGTGGTTGGGGGTTGGAGGGGGGGAGGGTAGAGGGAGGGTAGAGATTTTAAAGGTGGAAAGTTAAATGTGTTTCCAATCCTTGAATCCACTAGTTATACTAGTGATTATTTCAATCCACCGATTATATGTTCTAATCAATAAAATATACCTTACTCTAATACGAGTAAGGTATATTTGTATGTATGTATGTATGTTGGTATGTTTGCACACGGATATAAAAACGGCTTGAACAATTTTCTTCAAACTTTGCAAATAACTTAGTTCTGAGATATGAATAATGCAAATACGGGTCTCCATACCAGGAAAAATCTTATTTCGTTATAATCTATATATATAATTCTGTAAGCCCAATTTCTTGAGCAAAATTGTGAGCGTTGTACCAATCGCAGAAAGATGGGAGGGGTCTCAAATTAAAGGTCTCAGTCCCATACACGAGGGAAAACTATCGGCGTGTCCATAGAGTTAACAGGAAATGAGAAATCACGTAAAACGTCCTCCATAAGAATAGCATGGGGATTCGAAAAACGTCTGCTTTGTGTACATTGAAACATGTGTTAGGTTTGATTTTAAAATGAGACACAGATGATAACATTGAGTGAAGATGATAAAATAATTTACACCACTAGAAGCAATCTACATATATATAATTCTGTAAGCGAAATTTCTTGAGCAACATTGTGAGCGTTATAAAAATTGCAGAAAGATGAGAGAGGTCTCAAATTAAAGGTCTTGGTCCCATACACGAGGGAAAATTATCGGGGTATCCATAATGTTAACAGGAAATGAGAAATCACGTAAAACGTCCTCTATAAGAATAGCACGGGGATTCGAAAAACGTCTGCTTTGTGTACATTTAACATATGTTACAGTTTGATTTTAAATCGAGAGACCAGATGATAGTATTGAGTGAAGAATTTGTAATTACGAAATGACAAAAATATACCTAGAGTGGTAATACTATAATAAGACGTTTTGTGGCTTTGAGCAACTTTGAGCGACTAAAAATTCTACTCGGGGCGTTACCAACCTTACAAACATTTCAACACACAATTGACATTGGTACAAATTGGCTGCTGATTTTTAATGTTGTTATGATAATTTAAATTGTAAAAAACTGAGTGTGTATGCAAATCATAAAATACATTCTGATCGTAATATGAACCCAATGGGTGATATGGTATGAGAAACGCATACATTAAGGCATGTTTTGGTTTTATTTTAAGACGAAAAGAGTCAAATGATCATATTGAGTGACGATGATACACTATCTGAAACTTAAAGAGTATCATTCAACTAAGTGTTGGTATTCTGTTAACTTAATTTTCCCAGAAACATTTTGGACATTTTCATTGATTGCAGAAATAGAGAAGAGACGTTTGTCCTGCATACTACGTGGAAATGTAGCAAATCAAAAACATTACAACAAAATAAGAAAATTATAAGAAGGATTATTTCATAAAATATTCTCCTTTAAAGATTCTCCATGTATGATTTAAAAAACAGTCTACTTTGTTTACACAAAGTCAAGATTTTTTTATTCAGAGGGACGAATATTGACAGTAAGTGAAGATGATCTATTTTAAGGCACTGTGTTTATATTTGGTGACTAAAAAATAATAAAAAATCTGTGCTAAAAAATCCATTTAATTTTAGGACAAAAAAGACAATGGAAGAGGTGATGCAAAGTATTGAAAGTTTATTTACTCTTAAAAGTGTACTGAACATTCATAATGTTTTTTCTCACTGCCACTTTTCATGTTATATTTCATGTTATATAGCTCAAAGGATTATGATTTTTTTCAAAATTTATTTTTCGTAGATCTTTATAAGTTTAACAACAAACAAAATGAAGCATTTACAAAAGGATGGCCTATAGTACAGTACTGTAAAGAGTGCTTTGGGGGCGAATGGTCTGTTCAAACGGTATTGTTAAAATATTATTTAAATTAAAATTTTCTGGAAACTTTCGTAGTGAAGAACTGGTAATCCGTTATGGTTCATGCCATTTTAATTTTATGATTAGGGGCTTTGCCCCTATGAGCCACTAGTATTTAATTAATCTTCCAACAATTTTTAACATTGGCCATATGGAGCCAAAACAAATCACATCAAAACAAAAGAAATAATGAAAACAACTGACTCAACTGTCAAAGCGCAATACACGGGTTCCAGTACAAACATATGGGTCTTCATTGAAGCCAGTTTATAAATTATTATAAATGGTACTACAATAAAAAAAATTGATCATGTTTAAAATCGTACTTTATATAGGCCTACTGAAGTTATTTAAAGGTATAAAACAAGTAATCAATTTGTAAAATTGCAATTGAGTTAAAAAGAATGATTAACCCTTATGAAAACGGCTGTTAACCAAATAATCATAATCTACGTGTTACAGATATAACAGAGGTTCAGCAGCACTAATATGAATAAACCAGAGTGCATCATCTGTAGGTTCCCTCAGGGGCAGTGGGCTTTCCACTGTACGGGTGTTTCTTGGCGACCCCGGGGTACCTGAGCCAAGCTGTGAGACCCTCCTCACAGTTCTTCCCGAGCTAGGGCCTTTCTTCTCATCTTTCAGGTCTTAGCTCACCGTCTTTATTCTTTCCTGAGCTAACCTTGCTCACCTTCTTGTTTTCGACCCCGAATCAAGGGTGTCTTTCCACCTTCTTTCGACCGGCGCATGCTGGGGGGTCCTGGGAGTGTCCCTGTTGTGTTGCAGGGACTGATGTGTGCCTCGCACTGCCGATGGTCTCCTCCAGTGTATCGTCAGAAGCCAGCCGCTTCGGACCTTAGTCAGGGAGTGCGGCATGGATGCAGGGATCGGACTCTGCATTGCCACGGTGCGACCCCCAGCACGTCCGGCACATTTTGTGTATCGGTGCTGGGCAAACGGAGGTTCGGGCCCCGGAGTACCGGGGTAGGGGTGTCTTATCTCCTACGGGGGGTAGACCTCCGAGACCCGCTCTCGGCCGATGAAGGGCCGCCTCTTGCCGCACGATGCGCTGGTGATAAAATAGCATGGATTTTAAAATGCAAAACACGAAGTTAAAGGAGAATGAGCAGGCCGCCTTTAAGCGCAGCTCAAAACTGCAGAGGTCCCCGACCTCGAAGACTGGGATGCCGACAGGGGGAATTAAAACCTCCCCTCCGCCGATCCCGTTCAAGGCTACTGGTGTCGCCGGGTCATCGGCCGTAACCGGAAAGGAGAAAGATGAGGTCGAGCTGGGTATGGGGAAGACTGAGCCGGTAACACCTCTAGCCGGAATGCAAGGAATTCCTCCCAGGAAGAGTCCTCTTCGTCCGGCATTCGAGATGCAAATGCTTCGGCAGCAGCAGGACGAGCCAACGAGGAGGAAGACTCATGTCTGAAGAAAATTAACGATCTTTTGAAGGAGATGGCCAAGGCTCTCCTTATTCAGAAGAACGTCAACAAGGCGATTAAGGACGGAATTCTAAAACTCGAGGATTTCCTTGGCGAAATCGAGGAATGCCGGAAGATCAGGCTGAAGGCAGTGAAGCAGGAGCGCGACGTTATGAACCGAGTTATGTCTGCTTCGCCTCAAGCTCATCTGGCTGAAACCCAGACTCAAGCCAGAAAGCGAAAGAAGAGGCAGAGCGGTTCTTCGCCGGGAAGCCCTGAGCTTGTTGAGGTGGACTCAGTGCCGAGACCGGTTTTTGTCACTGCGGCATCGCAGACATCTCCTGTCCAGGCTACTCAATCCACCCCGGGCGCTGTCGTGATTCCAGCGGCTACTCCTGCAGAGGTTCCTGCTCCGGCGGCTAATCCTGCCTTGGCAGCAAACTCTGCCTCAACACCTTTGGGGGGCTGGAAGACGCGCCTGTCTAAGAAAGAAAGGAGGAGGCAGAAGCAAGCGGAGGCAGCTTCGAAAAGTGCGTCGAGGGTGGAGCGGACGGAAGTCTCAAACCCGGTTGGGGAGGCCTCTGGCAAGACTGCCAGAAAGCCTAAACAACCCAGGCCTAAGAAGCCCAGGACGGAGGCAATCTTGATCAAGCCCTTAGGGGGGCGATCTTTTGCCGATGTTCTGGGTCAGATTAGATCGCAGGCCAAACCGGAAGAGACCGACACCGTTATCAAGTCTATTCGGCGAACCCAGAACGGGGATGTCCTCCTCGAACTGGGGAAGTCGAGTGATAAGATCACAACCATTTCTCCCGCCAAGTAGTGCTTCTTGTTACGCTTGATGTCAAGAATGCCTTCAACTCGGCGAGGTGGGTCGATATGTTGGATGCGCTTCGCAACACCTTTCGTATTCCTGCATATCTGTTGCGGCTCATCGAGGATTATCTACGCTCTCGAAGCCTGATTTATGACACGAGGGACGGAACGCGGACGATGGAAGTCACTTCTGGAGCCGCACAAGGTTCAATACTCGGCCCGGATCTCTGGAACGTTGCCTATGACAGCCTCCTGAGGTCCGAGATGCCTGAGGAAACCACTTTGGTTGGGTACGCCGATGACGTCACAGCTCTTATTGCTGCACGCAACGTTGAGCTGGCCCAACTAAAGTTGAACCGAGTCAGGCGTGTGGTCAACACCTGGATGTCAGATCACGGTCTCTCGCTTGCTCTCAGTAAGACGGAGATTGTGATCCTCACGAAGAAGAGGATCGACACCGTCGTCCCGTTTCGAGTGGGAAGGGAGGTGGTCACATCAACTCGTGCCGCCAAATACCTTGGGGTTATGGTGGACACCAAGTTAAGCTGGAGGGATCAGATCTTCCGTACGGCGGACAAGGCCGCTAAGGTAGTCACTTACCTTAGTAGGCTGATGGCCAATGTCGGGGGTCCCCGATCCAGCAGAAGACGTCTGTTGATGTCCGCGGTCCAGTCCGTGCTCCTTTACGGGGCAGAGGTGTGGGCAGGCGCTCTAGATAAGGAGTGCTACAGGTTGCGACTCGCCCGGGTTCAGCGTCAAGCTGCGCTTCGGGTGTGTTCCACCTACCGGACAGTGTCCGAGCCTGCCGTCTTGGTGGTCGCTGGAGTCATCCCTGTCAAGCTCTTAGCAGGGGAGAGGAAAGCGATTTATCAGAGACAAGGCGAGATAGGCAAGGACACGGCAAGAACAGAAGAGCGCTCCCGAACCTTCCAGCAGTGGCAACACGGCTGGGAGCACGACACCCGAGGACGATGGACTGCGCGACTTATCAAGCAGGTCCAACCATGGGTGGAACGGCGGCATGGGGAGGTGGACTACTACCTGACCCAATTTTTGACAGGTCACGGCTATTTTCGGTTGTACCTGAACCAGATGGGAAAGACCGGTTCACCGGACTGCATTTATTGCCCGGGTGTTCCCGACGACGCGGAACACACATTCTTCCACTGTCCCCGTTGGGAAGTGCCCCGCCTGGAGGCCACACAAATCTTTGGTGCATTTTCGGTGGACTCGGTCTGCCAAAAGATTTTGGAGGATGAGGGCAACTGGGATTGTTTGTCACAGTTCGTCCGGGGCATCCTCCTGGAAAAGAAAACCGATCTGGACCGCGAAGTGGCCCAGACCCCTTGATCGAGTGGCTGGATAAGGAGCGAGCCCCACGGGCGTAAGCCAAATTTAGGCCTAGCCTGACGTAATGTGATAAACAATTCCAGGTTAGATTCCTAAAGAGTAGAGGAGGTTTTTTAGTGTGTAAACCCGTTTTTTAGGGGAGCCCCACACTACAGGCTGGCCACCTGTGTGCGTAATGATTTTTCCGCCTCTCCCTCAAAAAAAAAAAAAAAAAAAAATCATCTGTAGGTAAGATTCGTAGATTGCTGGCTACATTAAAACGGCTTGATTAAAGCAAGTGAGCGAAGCGAACGAGCTCGTCGTGAAGGCGAGTGAGCGGACGGAACGAGCTCGTCTTAAAGAAGAAAAAAATCTTTTTTCACTTGGCATTTTAGTACACCTTCTACATATGATATTACTATAAAGAATTAATTATATAAGCTTACCGAGCAAATGCTTGGGAGCCAGGTACTCATTAGTAAATGGCTAAACCCATTGAATTTTTGTATATACCTTTATTTGGGCTTGGATAAATAAAGTAAATTAAAAAATAAAGCATGAAAATAAGATCTTGGTCCCATGAATAATGTTTACTTGACAGGCCCAAATACTGTTACATTAATTTTTTAACAATGAAGTACCTCAGCACATAAAAATTTCATTTGCTTCAACCTTATAAAATACGTTTGGAAAATACTGCAAAATAAACTACAAAAATGAATTTTCTCCTTAGTATTTGAGCATAATTAATTATCAAAACCAAGGCTTAAGAACTCCCATGTTATATCTTAATCCCATGTCCCGACAAAATCTTCGCCAACAAATATTTATTTCTATCAAATGTTTTTATAAATTACCAAGTTTCTTAATTTGTATGCTTGAAGCTCACATTGCAAAGTGAGATCCGACGAGGGGAGAATCTTTTATCAAGAATGTGATAAAATACAACTGATAGTGCAGTCCAAAGTCAGACACCAAGACACGTGGTATTTACTGGAGTGAGAAGTTAACACTGGTGCCAAGATAGTGCGAATTCAGTTGAGCTACTGTAATATGTGAATGTATTTTTTTATTAATTTATTCCAATCAATCCCACTCTCTAGGTAAGCATCAAGAATATGTATTTGGACTTTGAAGAAAATCGATTAACTAATAAATAAGAATAAAGAGTGATGCCCTTTTTTGTAAATTCTTTAGTTATCTTAAAGATCGAAAGATTTTAACGTTTTGTCAAGTTCAGTCACGAGAGTAAAAAAGTTGGCCAATATTTTAAAAACTATTTCTGTGTTACGCTTCAGATTTGTGTAATGGCGAAACCAAGGAAAAGGACAAGAAGTGCTGTTTATGATGAAAAGAGTGCATTGAGAGTGTTATTGGAACTAGTGCATTTAATTGTTTTGTTGTTACCGAATATTTGTAGTTCGATTATTCGGAAACTTTTCCCGCCCAAAAGCAAGTCACTTGATGGATTGGTGGTTCTGGTGAGTAAATGGATTGCCAGTTGATTCGTGTAAATTGTCATAATAAGATCATTTTTATATTTTTAGAATATTTTTCTAAACTAAAGTTTTGCAGTCCCAACCAACTTTTACTGATTTTATTTTAAAACACGTTAATTTGTTATTTTTTCTATTTAAAACTTCTAACAAGTAGAACATCGTTTTTTGAGAAATTTAAGAAGAAAAACAAATCGAAAACCGGACATCAAATGGATATGCCCTTGGACAGTAGCAGACAACAAAATTTCACATCACCCTAATTAAGAAATATTTATGGTATGGATAGTGAATAATCCCTTGGAATTTGAAGAGCTCGTTTATAACATTCACCAAGCTTATTAATTGTATTTTAAGAATTTCTCTCGTAGGGTAGACCTCAAAGTATACTTTTTTATATTTTAGCTTATAGAGCATTAGAAACAGTATTCTCTAAACATTTTTCCACAAACACGATCTCGAAAATGCTCATAATTTTGCCCACAAGATACAAAGTTGTAATACAAAGTTTGGTAGTATGTTTTCAAATGCATCATCATTTGCTCGTCATTCGAAGTCCAGTTAATGGCATTTGTTTTATTTTAAAAAAGCTCTTTAAAATGATGCTTTGATAAGGATTGCTATTAAAAGTAAGCTTTTTATAACAACTGGGGAGCAACTATTTCGAGGTTAGAATAAGGAACTCGCCTACGGCTCGATGGGGGCTCCGCCCCATGCCCCCTTAGGGGTTGCCCTAAATTTGTAGAATAATTAAAAGTCAAGTAGGTAATAAGTTAGTTCCACGGAAGAGCTATACGTTGAAGACAGTAACAAAACGGTTTAATACACAAAATTCACAATCAATAGTAACAAAATCTTTGAAAAACTCCTATGAATCGGTTTTAGAACCCCTTCGTATTTAAAATTCGTTAACAAGATTTTAACTGCGAAATGATAATAATTTACATAATATATGTAAATATTCTAGGTAAATATTTCTAGGTTATGCTGGATGTAGGGTCCACCCCCTAATTCCGTAATTACTATAAAAATTACTATAAAACTCTCATGCAATGAGGCTAGTTGAGGGCTCCACTCCAATACCACTCATTGTGTTCGCTGAATAACCTACGGCTCTTCGTTTAAATCCCCTTCTTAGTTCCCCTCATTTCAATATAAAAATAAAAAAATTGAGAGTTGTGAAATAATACTTAACTATGTATTATTCTAGGTATTACGATCAGAATTGTATGTGTAAAAAAAATTGGAGATACTATTATGATAACTTATGACTGGAGTGTATTTCAGAAAGAATGGAAGTGGGGAAAAATATCTGTTTTGATGGAAGTAGGTTGTACCACAAAACAGGAAGGCAAAAGAACGATATTTGTAGTTTAATAAATATATTGGCATTCATTACAATTCCTTCATTTCAGTTTTTAATGGTGTAAAACTTTAAAATTTACCTAATTTCTTAAAATACTACTGTCAAGGCAAATAAAAAAACTTCAAGCTTCTAAATACAATAATACAGTAGTTACTAACAAAAGTATGTTAAATAATAGTTAAAATATTAAAATTACCATACACATCAAAGGACGTATGTTTTAGCCGTAGGACCAGGTCAGTAAATAACAATCAAAGTAAAACAATCAGTTGCTCGATATAGCAATTCGTTCCGACACACAGTCAAAAGAAGAATACGTGATATTGAAAATCATCATGATAATTTTTAAGTTTGATAATTTAATTGATATTGGTACTGTGCAAGATATGTCTATGTGCAAAGTGAAGGTTCTGAGTAAAATATTATAGTAGTAAAATTACATCGACATGGGGTAAAATTCCCCGCAAAAATAAATAAACATTTAATTATGTTCAATTGTGTGGACTGGGGGGCAAAAATTCATAGAACCAAACTTGTAGTAACTTGAAAGATGTTCGCGAAGATTGCCTCAGATGTTATAATTTGGCCGCTAGAGTAGAAAAAAATAATGTCATATTTATTTTGGGTAAAAATGTTTGGTCGCTAAATTTTGAATTCAGATAGTTTTCTGGGGCAGGAAATAAAAAAGCTTTTTTTATTTTAAATGAAAATACTGTACTGCCACCTTTTTAAATTAAACATTAACTTAGTACGCACTAAAAGATAAATCAATTGTGTAATCTGCTATTTTAGTTAAAATTTTTGTTGAATTGTAAAATTTAAATTAGCATGCTATCAGGTAAAGTCAATGTTGTACTTCCTAATGAGTTCCTTAATAATTAAGTGCCATCCCAAATAAAGAACCAATTTTTGGGAGGACTATCGTGCAAATATGATACTGTCTTACCGGGTGTCCCATACCAACCTTGCATCTCTTTTAAAATTGTACAAAAAAAAAAAACAAAAAAAAAAAAAACAAAAAACAAACAAACAAATAGTGCCGTTGTAGGTAAACATATTTTGCTCTGTTGATTGACACTGATTTCAATGCAGAGAGGACCAGACGTTATTTTGAAGCAACTTTAAAATTTAATATTTAAAACCCCTAATCATACTGATTTAGAATAATAAATAGCATGACATTATTTTTTTTAACTGGGGGAAATTTAACATATATTATGTCTGAACATTTTACATATAACAGAACTTACCAAACATGTAAATGTCTAAGAACCTCATTTAAAATAATATGCCATCATAAAACATCAATTATCACGTGATTAGTTTTACTAAACATTTAAATACATGTTCATTAATCTCCGTCATGTTGTAAATTTAATAAAAAAACATTTTGGACCAAACTGACAATTTTGTTGGAAAAATATTTAAAAGAGTATAAGACATTTTTGCTTAAAATTCAAATTTCAACCTCAAATATTTAATAAACTGCTAAAATTACGCGTACAAGATCAAATTGTAAAGTTTTCTTAAAAACCGTGTAAAACTAAAAAAATATTTAAAGTGAGAGTTTATATTTGACATCAGTGACTTCCGGTCTGGAGAGGTAATTTCAGATACACCCTGTACATTGAAATTACTCTCGGTGAATAGACCGCTTTTCCTATAAAGGCACAATTGGTTAATGTTATAAAATTTCTTAAAAAGGGTGTTTCGGTAATCCGCGACTTCCAGTATGTTGGCAATTTTCTCAGTAATACAGGTCGGTAAGTTTAGTTCTCGCTTGGGAATCACTCTGTAGTAAGTGATATATAGGAGACCTACTTTACCGACATTTGACGAATTTCTGATACCCCGATGAGTGAGTGAGTGAGTGAATGAGTGAGTGAGTTACACATTCGGGAGTATATAATTTAGATTTCAAAATAGCACAAGAAGTGTGTTACATTACTCTAAAAATGGCTACAGGAAATTATTAGAATACACCATTTATAAATTAAGATTATTTAATGTATTAAATTAGTTAAATTGTAAATAATTAACTTATTTATAAATTAAGGTGGGGAATTATCTTGGGACTACAATATGGAAGTATAGAATACCAATTAACAAGATAATATAATTTCAGAATTTTCATTGGAGAGAGAAAATATTTCCTGTTATTTTGTATAAACGCCATTAGAGAAATAAAGTTATTGAAAGTATATTGAAAGGTAGCAGTTTTAAACAACTACAGTATTTGCAATTTTAAATTGAATATTCGTCATCAGATTATGTTGAAACACAGACTTAAATCCTAACAGCGTTCTGGAATTATCATTTTACTCTAGCTAGTCTCGTCTTAGAATGCCTCTGTAAGTGAAACTTATCCTTCCACCCTTTACGTGCCAGGTGACGGGGGCGGGCGGCGGCGTAGGGCGCGAGCTTGCCCTGGGCTTCGCCCACTGCGGGGCCGCCGTGGCCTGCGTGGACGCCGATCTAGAGGCCGCCCTGGACACCGCCCAGGAGATCGTCCGGGACGGCGAAAAGTCCAGGGTAAGTCGCTGCTGGCGCACGCATTACAGCATATCTGGAGGGATACCGTTTGATCTACAAGACACTTTGATCGCGATGCCACTTGATCGATATTTCTAAACAAACTTCGAATGTTATAGCTAAATCTGTTTTATCGCAACTTTATCCCCAAGCAATATTGTGTGGATTAAAAATAATGATAAATAAAATAAATTTTGATGAATTACAATTGCAATGAAGTTTTGCCGATCAATAAGTTGACAAATGATACATTTCTTATATTTCTCATTACTACATAAAACTGTGCCCTGAGATAATAAGGCAGATTTTACTTTATTATTTTCTGTGTCCTGCACCTAATTTCATTATCTCTTCATTATTCCTAGAATAGGGTAGTTTCTATTTCAATAAACTGTAACATAGCTATGTTGTTTCGATAATTTTAATGAATATTTTTAAACTCTCAATATTAACAAAAGAAGATAAGTTAGTGTAAATCTAATTTAAACAAATATATCTTAATAAGAAACCATTATTCGGCTGGATTGATAAATATGCAAGTTCTAGCGTCAGAGAGTTTATTAATCTTACAGGCTTACCGGGCAGATGTACATCGGCCGGAGGAGGTAGCAGAGTTGAGCAGGGCGTTGACCAAGGAAATGGGTCCCGTGGACATCCTAGTCATCAACTCCACTCCCTTCTCTTGCCCACCCGGACCGGGAGAGGACACATCAGAATCAGCAGCCAGAGAGGCTGTGGACGTCTGTTTCCTCCCTCATGTGTGTGTACGTTGAGAAAGGTGTCTTAATAGTTTTTGGTTTCATAAATATTTTAGTCCAGGCAACGAAGACAAAATAGAGGAAAAAATTCATGTATAAGCCAAATTTGGTACAGTTGTAGGGGAAGGTTTCTTAAACAACATACTAAAAGTACTGACCCATAGGGGTGGAGCTAAAATGATGGGATGGCCTACGTGGACGCGTGGAGTCAGAAATAAATCTTTCGTCGATCAATGGGTTTATGTACATCTAATTAAAGCTCTTAAGTAGTAGAATTTAATGCCGCAAACCCCATCTCAAAAGGTTGCCTGAGTCGAAAATGGCAGCCTGTCAAACTTTGAATAAAAATCAAATTTTAACCTAAACGCTTAAAAATGTAATAATTTTCGAAATACTTGACCTTTCGAGGTGCGGTTTGTGGCAAACGTTTGCTTTTACAATTACCTTTCAAAATGTGGATAGTTTGTCATAAGCCTATCATATTACCATTGAACCATCCTCTACATGAACGTCCCAAAGAGGAAGTTTTAAAAAAAAGTTTCTTAGTCCATAGCCATGCTATACATAATTTTAATGGTCTTAGCAAGGAGAGTACATAGCCGAAAACCAGACCTCAAAAGGTTTTCAAAGTTCAAAGTTTTGATGATATAATTTTATTCTAAACTTTGAACGCCTGCCATTTTACTCCTGACAGTTATATTGAGGTCAGGTTTACGGAATTGTATTCTACATTTAAAGACCTTTAATTTGATATATATAAACCTTCTGGAATGTATTTAAATTCAGTATGCTTAGTATCAAATTTTAATGTAACTCCTCATGGGACCTTTAGAGCCTCCCTACCCCTTTAGCTCCACCCCTATGGGTCAGTACTTTTAGTATGTTGTTTAAGAAACCTTCCCCTAGAACTGTACCAAATTTGGCTTCTACATGAATTTTTTCCCCTATTGGTTCATTTTTTTGTATTCGTTTCCTGGACTATTTACTTATTTCTCAAGAAAAGATAAACTATAGATCCCTGTATGGAACATTTTCGTAAAAATGAGACGGCTAGGAGGAAAGCACCAATTAAATAGATTAGATAAAACTAACAAGGATTTTGCTTATGATGTTGCTGCTTTATTTTAGTTAGTTCCAATAGGGACTCAGTGAAACTCACAGTTTCTTTGGGCAATCAATTTGTTTAAGATTATTATTTATAGTAAAAACACATTTATAATCATTTTCCGAACAAAGACTTTGTGTGGCATTACTCCCCTGTGCCTTAATTTTAATCAAAGTAAGAGCAAGAAAATTTCCTCTTATATATATATATATATATATATATATATATATATATATATATATATATATATATATATATATATATATATAAATAGAACTCTTTATGCATCGACAAAAGTTTTTCAGTCAAATGTGTCACATACTGCACACATTTTTGGTTATCATACACACATGTCTGGTCAAATGTTTGATCATCAGAGCAATGCAGAATGTAGCCAAATTGACAACACCCTCCGTTGCATAAAAAACACAGCAAAATGCGAGGAATCACAAAAGTGCTAAAGAATTTTACCTTTAAATGTCATCTTGACCTAAATAACGTCATATAGGCGATGGCATAGCTCATGACGGCATTTGTGACGTCATAGTTATGACGTCACTATGTCACGAAACTGATTAAGTCATGTGGATTACGTAATTTCCTAGTGACCTAAATGTAGGTCATTGAACTGTGCTGAAACGTTCAATTTGCCACTACTTGGATTGATCTGATTGCAGATTGTAAGGGAGTTTCTGCCGGGGATGAAACAAAGAGGAAAAGGTCACATTGTATCGGTGTCCTCCATGGTGGGACATTCGGCACTGGCTGGCTCGGCCCTCTACACTGCCGCCAACTGGGCTGTCAATGGTTAGTATAACTGTGTGACTATGTTAGCGGACACAGAGGGTTCGGATTACCTAGTGTCAGTGACCTCCATGGAGGGACACTCGGCACTGGCTGGCTCGGCCCTCTACACTGCCGCCAACTGGGCTGTCAATGGTTAGTATAACTGTGTGACTATGTTAGCGGACACAGAGGGTTCGGATTACCTAGTGTCAGTGACCTCCATGGCGGGACACTCGGCACTGGCTGGCTCGGCCCTCTACTCTGCCGCCAACTGGGCTGTCAATGGTTAGTACAACTGTGTGACTATGTTAGCGGACACAGAGGGTTCGGATTACCTAGTGTCAGTGACCTCCATGGAGGGACACTCGGCACTGGCTGGCTCGGCCCTCTACTCTGCCGCCAACTGGGCTGTCAATGGTTAGTATAACTGTGTGACTATGTTAGCGGACACAGAGGGTTCGGATTACCTAGTGTCAGTGACCTCCATGGAGGGACACTCGGCACTGGCTGGCTCGGCCCTCTACACTGCCGCCAACAGGGCTGTCAATGGTTAGTACAACTGTGTGACTATGTTAGCGGACACAGAGGGGTTCGGATTACCTAGTGTCAGTGACCTCCATGGAGGGACACTCGGCACTGGCTGGCTCGGCCCTCTACACTGCCGCCAACTGGGCTGTCAATGGTTAGTACAACTGTGTGACTATGTTAGGGGACACAGAGGGTACGGATTACCTAGTGTCGGCGTCCTCCATGGTGGGACACTCGGCACTGGCTGGCTCGGCCCTCTACACTGCCGCCAACAGGGCTGTCAATGGTTAGTACAACTGTGTGACTATGTTAGGGGACACAGAGGGTTCGGATTACCTAGTGACGGTGACCTCCATGGCGGGACACTCGGCACTGGCTGGCTCGGCCCTCTACTCTGCCGCCAACAGGGCTGTCAATGGTTAGTACAACTGTGTGACTATGTTAGGGGACACAGAGGGTACGGATTACCTAGTGTCCGTGAACTCCATGGCGGGACACTCGGCACTGGCTGGCTCGGCCCTCTACTCTGCCGCCAACAGGGCTGTCAATGGTTAGTACAACTGTGTGACTATGTTAGGGGACACAGAGGGTTCGGATTACCTAGTGTCGGCGTCCTCCATGGTGGGACACTCGGCACTGGCTGGCTCGGCCCTCTACACTGCCGCCAACAGGGCTGTCAATGGTTAGTACAACTGTGTGACTATGTTAGCGGACACAGAGGGTTCGGATTACCTAGTGTCAGTGACCTCCATGGAGGGACACTCGGCACTGGCTGGCTCGGCCCTCTACACTGCCGCCAACTGGGCTGTCAATGGTTAGTACAACTGTGTGACTATGTTAGGGGACACAGAGGGTACGGATTACCTAGTGTCGGCGTCCTCCATGGTGGGACACTCGGCACTGGCTGGCTCGGCCCTCTACACTGCCGCCAACAGGGCTGTCAATGGTTAGTACAACTGTGTGACTATGTTAGGGGACACAGAGGGTTCGGATTACCTAGTGACGGTGACCTCCATGGCGGGACACTCGGCACTGGCTGGCTCGGCCCTCTACTCTGCCGCCAACAGGGCTGTCAATGGTTAGTACAACTGTGTGACTATGTTAGGGGACACAGAGGGTACGGATTACCTAGTGTCAGTGACCTCCATGGTGGGACACTCAGCACTGGCTGGCTCGGCCCTCCACTCTGCCGCCAACAGAGCTGTCAATGGTTAGTACAACTGTGTGACTATGTTAGGGACACAGAGGGTTCGGATTACCTAGTGTCCGTGAACTCCATGGCGGGACACTCGGCACTGGCTGGCTCGGCCCTCTACTCTGCCGCCAACAGGGCTGTCAATGGTTATTATAACTGTGTGACTATGTTAGGGGACACAGAGGGTACGGATTACCTAGTGTCCGTGAACTCCATGGCGGGACACTCGGCACTGGCTGGCTCGGCCCTCTACTCTGCCGCCAACTGGGCTGTCAATGGTTAGTACAACTGTGTGACTATGTTAGGGGACACAGAGGGTTCGGATTACCTAGTGTCAGTGACCTCCATGGTGGGACACTCGGCACTGGCTGGCTCGGCCCTCTACTCTGACACCAGCTGGGCTGTCAATGGTTAGTATAACTGTGTGACTATGTTAGGGGACACAGAGGGTTCGGATTACCTAGTGTCAGTGACCTCCATGGTGGGACACTCGGCACTGGCTGGCTCGGCCCTCTACTCTGCCGCCAACTGGGCTGTCAATGGTTAGTACAACTGTGTGACTATGTTAGGGGACACAGAGGGTTCGGATTACCTAGTGTCAGTGACCTCCATGGAGGGACACTCGGCACTGGCTGGCTCGGCCCTCTACTCTGCCACCAGCTGGGCTGTCAATGGTTAGTATAACTGTGTGACTATGTTAGGGGACACAGAGTATTCGGATTACCTAGTGTCAGTGACCTCCATGGAGG
>JAQYXR010001603.1:0-29426 GCA_030545055.2 Neoaliturus tenellus | reverse complement strand
GAAAGGGGGAAACAAAATGTAAAGTGTGGACCATGTGCGAGAGTTGCAGAAGGTGGATTCATTATAGACCGTGTTTAAGGCATTTAGACCTTTCATTATCAACCGTACAGAGTGAGGAATTCGTTTTCAACTGTGATTTATGCAAAACTTACATTTTAAAAAACGGACAAAACCCTTGGGAAACAGATTAGCATAAAAAAAAGAAAATTTGGCGTACTGAAGAATTCATAGATTGAATAATTATGTGGCAATTAATCTTCATAGCATATCAATAACAACACCCTGGCCATGTACACTCATTGTCCCTGAATTCAACTGAGTCAAGAAACCCCGCTTTCAACTCCACCAAGTACTCGCTTCTGCGTCATACATCAACCAACAATCATAGGTTAGTGTAAGTAAATTATTTCAAAAGCTTAATTAATTTTAATGGACATGTTAAAGTTACAGAGTACTTTGTGCATACAATAGAATAATAAATTTAACTATCATTTTGAGGATAAATATATTCTCAAAGAGTATATTACCTCATTCAACATAACAGTCACGCAAAATACAATTATAGGACTCAAATAATGTGACACAAAAAATACGTATACAAGGAGAAAGACCTTAAGTAATACTTTGGTTCGCTATGAAAATAATTATTATCTTTTGAATGAACATAAAAGGATAGCACGGTTTTCTTGTTCCAGGAACGCTACCCTCGCCAACATCATACCTGTCGTCTTCGTCGCCTTCGTCGTATTCTCTTCTCCGTTGTTGCTCAGCGTCTCAGCCCCTATTCCGTATGTAATGTTAATCAAAATAAAACTGATTATTATTTAATTCCTTGTTTGTAGAATTTGGGCGTTGTTAGCAAAATTTAATATGTTGTATAACGAAAAACGTAACAAAACTATTCATTAAATATTACAAAAACATCGCATGGTTAAATCCATTGCCGAAAATGTTTTCCTCGTGGGTCAGAACCCGGTGTTTAACGTTCGCCCTTTTAAACAACAATTAAAAAACAAAAGAAGTTGCCCATCAAAGAAAAAGTTATTGAAATTTTCCTATTTCATACGGTCAAAAATGAAAATGTCATATTATTTGTCTTTTTCAGAGAAGATTGCCAACAAAGCCATGTTTACATGTGAACTACGCAGAAGACTATCGCAGATGCTCCGGTCTCCTGGCTGAGACCGTACTGAGTTATATGTCATTACAATACATCTCCTGTGAACCTTTTGTTATCAACATTAAAATTATTATTGAAATTAACTCTAAAATATGAAGCAAACAAATATGCAAAGACAAAGCTATTTAGTAGATTATGTTGGGGAATGAGAAAAACCTAGATATTATTTATACTTTAAGTAAGCAATCCTTTTTATCTGCCATACTTACATTACATTGAATAATATTTGTTAGATTCAATGAACACTTTATTTTATTAAACTCATTACAATATTTACAAATTAACTGGAACTATTACTATTTCATTTTTATTACTTTCTTGAACTTATAACAAAAAAAACCATTTTATATTTTTTCTACCTCACAACAACTCAATATTTACATGACTTATTAATTAAAACACATGATCAGCTGTTTGAAAATAATACACAGAGATTCAAAGACATATAGATTAATTAGGACATCAAAAGTAACATAACATAATACAACAAATTTCAACCATTGACTAATTGATATGCAGGTCAATAGTCAATGATTTAAACCCTCTTGAACAAATTGAACATGTATTTCAATTAAGAGTGAAAAAATCATTATTATGCATAATAATTTTAATTTGCATGTTATATTACTTTTAATTAATATTAACGTAGAGCTCTCAGGGTGTACAAAGTAGTGCATGAATTGTTATGTAACATTAGAACAGATTGTATATAGGTTGATTTTATTGCATGACACTTAATCCTCATTTAACCTTTATTACGTATGCTTTGACTATAATTTAGAGTACTAAGTAGAGTAGTAAAAGAATTGGTTTTAATGAGTTTAATGTATATATATTTGTAACAAACTGGGGTCTATTGTTTGTTGTTAATCGCATGCCAACAAGTACATTTAGCGTGTTTAATTATTATGTATTATACTGTACTTTAAATAACTGCTTTTAGACAGAGTTTATAATTAGAAATGATCTTTCATTAAGGGCATAGGTTTTGGTGCCCGCAGATTTGTATGTATTACAATACATATAGATGCACATAGTATTTTGTTAAAACAATGTGTTCCTTACAATGAAGATTTATATTTACATTCACATTTACATTCACATTCAATTTACTAACTTTACATTTACATTTTCATTTACACTTACCTGCTCGCACAACCTCAAACTTTGGTGAAGCCAAAAACTAATAATTACATTGACAAAACCTTATTGGATTCACTATAAAGGGATATAGGTTTTCTCATAATTCAGAAACAGGAGATGTTATGACAAAACTCTAACGGAAATCAGCCAGGACACAGAAATGTACAGAAGGGTAGCATCAGACAGCACCACCAGACGCCCATTAGGCTCGACTCCAACAACTGTTCCGCCAGGTTATTATTTGGACAATCAATTATGATTTCTTGTCAACTTAAAGAAAACAATAATATATACTAGGGGTCCTATAAACAAATTGTAAATTTTGTAATATGTTACCATTGACTATGTACACTAACAAAGTCAATGATGTTACTGTCTGTTTATGAGAAACTCACCTACAATAAAATTCAAAGAAATCATATGATTAAAAAATCAGAGTTATTTTAAAATTATCTTTTCATAAAAAATGTATTTACAAATATTATTTTTACAATTAAAACAACAATTATAAACAATCAAGGAGAAAATGGGCACATGTTAATTACAAATTATAAATGTTTAAGAAATTATAAATTAAATTATAACATTAAATGTTAATGTTAATTATAAACATAATCAATGTATATAATATTAAAAAACAATATTAATATTTAATCATAATAATAATTATTATTAATATGTTGATTATACGTGAGGGATGATATACTTTTTTTACATTTTGACTCAATGTACTATTTTCCTATTCTTTTCCGCAGATGAAGATTAAGCCTCAAGATTGAGCCCACCATCACCATTAACAAGTGTTTCCCCCCAGCCGGGAAACACTTGTCATCTTATAATTTATTCATAATAAGATGTAATGGAATATTTTTCTTTTCTTTTTAGTAGAAGAAGATCAAGCCTCAAGACTACGCCCACCATCACCATCAAGAAATGTTTCCCCGCAGCCGCCAGTGCCACAACCCCCAGTTAGAAGACGTTCAAAGAGACAAAGGTAAACTAATTATCCTTATCAACTGTAGTTGATAGTTATGGGAAATTTAATAATTGTAGTATTGTACATATTTATTCATAATAAGATATAATGTACTATTTCTCTTTTCTTTGTTGTAGAAGAAGATCAAGCCTCAAGACTACGCCCACCATCACCATCAAGAAGTGTTTCCCCGCAGCCGCCAGTGCCACAAACCCCCAGTTAGAAAACGTTCAAAGAGACAAAGGTAAACTAATTATCCTTATCAACTGTAGTTAATAGTTATGGGAAATTTAATAATTATAGTATTGTACATATTTATTCATAATAAGATATAATGTACTATTTCTCTTTTCTTTGTTGTAGAAGAATATTAAGCCCTGAAGACTACGCCCACTTTCACCATCAAGAAATGTTTCCCCGCAGCCGCCAGTGCCACAAACCCCCAGTTAGAAGACCTTCAAGAAGACAAAAGGTAAAGTGATTTTCATTTCCAGTTACTAAGGGAAACTCAGTACAGTTTGGAAATATGTATTCTTAGTAAGGTAAAAATGTATAATGTAGTCTACTATTTCTCTTTTCTTTGTTGCAGAAGAATATTAAGCCTCAAGACTACGCCCACCATCACCATCAAGAAATGTTTCCCCACAGCCGCCAGTGCCATAGACCCCCCAGTTAGAAGACCTTCAAGAAGACAAAAGGTAAAGTGATTTTCAATTCCAACTACAGTTAATAACTTAGGGAAACTCAGTACAGTTTGCAAAAAATATGTATCCTTAGTAAGGTAAAAATGTATAATGTACTATTTCTCTTTTCTTTGTTGCAGAAGAATATTAAGCCTCAAGACTACGCCTTCAATCACCATCAAGAAATGTTTCACCACAGCCGCCAGTGCCAAAAAAACCCCAGTTAGAAGACGTTCAAGGAGACAAAAGGTAAAACAATTCTCATTATCAACTATGGTTAATAGCTATGGGAAATTCAGTACAGTTTTGTAAATATGTATTCTTAGTAAGGTAAAAATGTATAATATACAGTACTATTTTTCTTTTCTTTGTTGCAGAAGAATATTAAGCCTCAAGACTAAGCACACCATCACCATCAAGCAGAGAGACTGGATGGGGCTGGATTGAGCAGGCCCCGAATATCCGGTTTTAACATTGACTAAACAATGTTATTGAAGAAGACACAAGGTGAACTATTTTTTCTCATCTAATATAGTTAATATATATATATATATATATATATATATATATATATATATATATATATATATATATATATATATATATATATATATATATATATGTGAAAATATAAAAATTATTAGAAATTCAATATAGTTTTGTAAATTTGTATAAGGTATATAATCAGAAATTAGTATGATAAAACAGTAGAGATATACTATTTTCTTTTTTTCTCAGAAGAATTTGATGCCTCAAGAGTACGCCCACCATTACCTTTAAGAAGTGTTTCCCCACAGCCAAGAGTGCCACAATCCCCCAGTTGGAAGACGTTCAAGGAGATAAAGGTAAACTAATTATTCTTATCAACTATGGTTAATATTTATGGGAAATTTAGTAGCGTTTGTATGTATGTAATAATAACAAGATGGAAAGCTATCATAGCTATATATTTCTTTTCTTTTCCATAGACGAAGATCAAGCCTCAAGACTACGCCCACCATCACCTTTATGAAGTGTTTCCCCGCAGCCGCCAGTGCCACAAACCCCCAGTTAGAAGACCTTCAAGAAGACAAAAGGTAAAGTGATTCTCATTATCAACTATAGTTAATAACTATGGGAAATTCAGTACAGTTTTGTAAATATGTATATTCTTAGTAAGGTAAAACTGTATAATGTACTATTTTTCTTTCTTTTTTGTAGAAGAATATTAAGCCTCAAGATTACTCCCACCATCACCATCAAGAAATGTTTCCCCGCAGCCGCCAGTGCCACAAACCCTCAGTTTGAAGACCTTCAAGTAGACAAAAGGTAAAGCGATTCTGATTCTCATTATCAAATATGGTTAATAGTTATGGGAAATTCAGTATAGTTTTGTAAATATGTATTAATAGTAAGATAAAAATGTATAATGTACTATTTTTATTTTCTTTGTTGCAGAAGAATATTAAGCCTCAAGAATAGGCACACCATTACCAACAAGCATAGAGATTGGATGGGGCTGGATTGAGCAGGCCACGAATATCCGGTTTTAACATTGACTAAACCACAATGTTATTGAAGAAGACACAAGGTGAACTATTTTTTGTCATCTATTATAGTTAATATATATATATATGAAAGTATTATAAAAATATAATATAGTTTTGTATATGTATAAGGTATATAATCAGAAAATAGTATAATAAAACAGTATAGCTAAGATATACTATTTTCTTTTTTTCTCAGAAGAATTTGATGCCTCAACAGTGTTTAAGAAGTGTTTCCCCACAGCCAACAGTGCCACAATCCCCCAGTTGGAAGACGTTCAAGGAGATTAAGGTAAACTAATTAATTATCCTTATCAACTATGGTTAATAGTTAAGGGAAATTTAGTATAGTTTGTATGTATGTAATAATAACAAGATGGAAAGCTATAATAGCTATACCTATATTTCTTTTCTTTTTCACAGACGAAGATCAAGCCTCAAGACTACGCCCACCATCACCTTTATGAAGTGTTTTCCAGCAGCCATACCAGTACCACAATCACCCCAGTTACAAGACCTTCAAGAAGACACAAGGTATACTAATTATCCTTATCAACTATGGTTAATAGTTATGTAAAATTCAATATATATATATTAAGCAATACATTAAATTTTTCACTTGTCGCAGAAGGAGTTTTCACCTCCAGACCTGTCGCAGCCTTAAGAAACATGTTCCAGTGACCACCAGTATCACTAAACCAATAGCTAGAAGACCTTCAAGAACTATCAATGTAATCTAATGGTTGTTACAACAGAGATCTATTGTCATTGAGTAGGATTTCAAATAATACTTATATATATTATATTATATGAAAGCTACGAAACTTTAATATGCAACTTTACTTTTTTCAAAAAAGATGTTTATTCCGCCACTCTACACCAAGATATGTTTCCCTGCAACTGCCTTTAGAAGACCTTCAAGAAGGTACAAGGTAAACTATTATTACTTTAGATATTGTTGTTATCAGAGAAAAATTATTGTAATTAACTTGGATGTGTATACGTAATATTGTTAACTGTGAAATGAAGGTGTCTAATTTTACTGTTACATTTTTACAGAAGTTTACGCCTCCAGACTATGTGTCCACCACCAGTCTATGTTACGCCACCACTATCGAGAGATTTTTCCCTGCAAACGCCAGAGCCACAAACCCCAGAGTTCTAAGTCACAGTAACTATAAGTTATAATTAAGAGATAATTATTGAAATAAAATAGTAAATATTAGTAACTTTATTAAGTGAATTATGAAACATGGATGTCTAGTTTTATTTCTTTCTTTACACAGAACTTGACACCTCCTGACTTCATTCACCAAAACCATCAAGAGATGTTTCCATGCAGCAGCTATTGCCACAACTCAGACTCTTAGAAAATCTTCAAAAACCTACAAGGTGAAATATTATTGTTTGAAACATGTTTTTTGTATGAGGGAATTAGTACCAGGTTAACCGAGCCTTGCTCGTTGGTTTTAATTCACTTTTTTTCGTTTCATTGGTAATAATGCTATTAAATTACCACCAACAACCAACTATACCTCTTAACACAGTTAACAGCTGTTTCAAAAAGACTGCTTAGCTTTAATGTTTACTACTATACGTGTTGCTTGAAATTGAGCAATTTACTTTAATACAATACAAATATTTCTTTTATCTCTAAATTAATGACGTCCGACCAATCCAATATTGTGAATCTCTTTAATCACCAAAACTAAACGTATTTACAGCTGATTATTAACAGATGTTTAAAATACTTTATTCAATCCCAATGTTATTTAAATGTGAAATTTTGAGATTTCAATGGTGGACAGGGCCTTAATTTTCAGTCCGATTCTCGTCAGTTTTCGGCGGAAACAACTGTAGACCAAGCCTTATCCAAGGATACCAAATACTTGAAAATCGGTTGGAAATTGTAGGAGGAGTTCTCAATACAAAAAAACCATTAGCGTATAAAATAAGTATAGATTATATTTACTTTCTTTATTATTGTACCTTAACTTTAATTTATTGCTTAACTTCATTTTTGTATCTTTTGTTGTCATTTCATTACCAAAATATCAACTCATAAGAACAATGTTAAAAATTACGATTTTTAAACTAAAATTTAGACCAAATTAGATTTTTCCTGGGATTAAGGCTGTTTTTAAACTTAGTTTTGGGCAAAAACATTTTTAAATGCAAAGTTTTAGCAAAATCTACCCGCTAGATTTTGAGATCGTGGAACACACATCCCTTCAGACACTCCTCGTATTATAGGATTTACAGTGATGAGTAATGTTTCTGATAAGTAATGTGTTTATAATAAGCATACACTTAAACATATATATCTCCAATTTAACTTTTCTATTTCTCAGATGAAGTTTACGCCTCCAGACAACGCCTGAAAGAACCATCAAGATATGTTCTCCTGTAACCACCATTGAAGGTGAATAGTAGTTTCTAACATAATTATGATTATTGCAAATGAGAATCTGTATATTAATAGGCAAGCATGTATCTTTTCCTTCATTTTTCCTAAGCTTGTGGGCATCGTAGGGAAAACGGAAAAACTGTGCATACCGTTAGAAAGGTGGTGTGTCCTTTAGATGATCAGAATCAGATTTTAATTCACATCTGGTAACAGGGCTCCGCCCTAGAGGCCAGATTTAATAACAAGTTTTAATGTTAATCTTAAGATAAAGATGTTCTTATAAGAAGGATAATTGAACATCTGTTGTAATAACAAACGTTTTAGCAAATCAAGAAGAAGTGATGTTTAGTTAAGATATTTTTAACTAATTGTGTCCAGATCAACTGAAATTGTATTGGAATTTATACCATTAGGCAGTAAAGTACATGCCTGATTTATAACTTAGCACTGATAATACAATTTAAGTTTAATTAGTACTTCCAATGCAGATGATATATCACACAACCAATGTCTTACGATGTCTTAGACTTTTAATTTTTTTACATGCAAACAATACTAAGTGTTTTAATTCAGGAGAAAAAATATTTTATCTTTAATACAAAACTTTAACATATACTTTAGGAATTTGTTCATCGTTATTCACAATTTTTAATATTGTATTTTGTTTAAATTTCCCCACTGACATTTTCCCTTTAACAATCAGTTACAAATGCCTATTCATTTGCTGGTGTACAATACAATTATTATTATTATTATTATTTTTTTGTTTCAGGAGAGACGATTTCCAGTTTTCTATACAACAATCCAGTTTGTCTTCAGCGTACATCACAGGTAACGGGTTTCTCCGTACCACAGGTTTATTTGGCCTAGGCCTGTGGGAGCCTCTTCCCGTAAAAAAAGAGTGACCCCTGAGATGGTGGGGGAGGTTGACGTCCTTCAGGGGCTTTTCACTAACATTCCACCGGCCATTTTTGATAAACATAAAATATTTAAACTACTTTTATCATGATTCATGTTAAAAGTAACCTATCATGAAATAAATAAATAATTAACTACATAGGCTAACAGTAGAAAGTCTGTAGTAAGATATTTTATTACAAATAATTGATACTTTATCATATTAACCTTTACGGCGACAAATTGACATACCGTACTCAACCCCATGCTGTTTAAAGGGAAATAATAAAATACTAAAATTGTGTTGAGTAAGCAGGTCAGCTGCGACGGGGATATATATTTTACAGGATATGAAGATTAATTAATTACTATTGTAATTTTACTTCCACATTTGAGTAGGACATTGATTTCAACTATGGTAATCCAGAACCCAGTAAATACATTAAACATAAAGCAAAATTTAAAAATTTTGTATTACTAAATGGTTATTAGTTACCAGTGAGGTTCATCCAGTATAATTACGTTAAATGAAACCAGTACCACTTTCGGTAAAAGAATTAAAAAATGCATATAAATAAATCTATTGTAAAACATTTATATTATAGGGCCTAAGAGCAATATTAATGGTGTAAACATGGTTTACTGCACTACACAACAGTATGCTTCACAAAACACATATCTGTCATACACTTAGAATTTGGCATTTGAAGGCGTTCAAATTTAATTTGTCAAGTATCTTGTTAAAAACAAATTATGGATCATTAAGGAAAGTTAGATGCCATTCTAATCTTTATAAAATCCTAATAACAATTATATGTTTAATTAATTTTATACAGTGTATAGTTAGTTAATTTCATATTCTATTGTCTTAATTAATTGATGTCGAGGGTATCATATTGGTGTTAGGGCCTTTGTATATACGAAAAATAAAACAGAGGAACGATCGACATTTCTGGTACTTTAAAAGGGATACCGCACATTCAAAAATCTGGTTGTTAGTATTATATTTAAACAGCACGTTGTATGCAGTTCATAGATTAATAAACTTTTGCCATAATCGATGTTGTGGGTGTCAAGTCTCTCAAGTGTTGTGGGTGTAGACTCTATGGAAAAGCGGCGAAAACGCGAGACAAACAACATTTTGGGCATATTTCAAGCGATACTGCGCATTTAACAAAATGGTTGCTAATGTGATACTTATACCACGCGTTGTACACAGTTTATAGATTAATAAACTAGAGTAATATTTCATGTGCCGGGTGTCAGTTTGGCAGTAGACTCATTGGAAAAGCGCCGAAACCGGGGGACCATCGACATTTTGGGCATATTTCAAGCGATACTGCGCATTTAAAAAAATGGTTGCTTATATGACTCTTATACCACATGTTGTATACAGTTTAAAGATTAAAAAACTATTAAAATATTTCATGTGCCGGGTGTCAATTTTTCAGTAGACTCATTGGAATAGCGGCGATACCGCGAGACCAACAACATTTTGAGCGTATTTCAAGCGATACTGCTCATTTAAAAAAATGGTTGCTAATATGACACTTACACCACATGTTGTATACAGTTTATAGATTAAAAAACTATTAAATTATTTCATGTGCCGGGTGTCAATTTTTCAGTAGACTCATTGGAAAAGCGCCGAAACCGGGAGACCATAGACATTTTGGGCATATTTCAAGCGATACTGCGCATTTTGAAAAATGGTTGCTAATATGATACTTATACCACAGGTTGTATACAGTTTATAGATTAATAAAATAGTGTAATATTTCATGTGCCGGGTGTCAATTTTTCAGTAGACTCAATGGAAAAGCGGCGTTACCTCGAGACCAACAACATTTTGAGCATATTTCAAGCGATACTGCGCATTTAAAAAAAATGGTTGCTAATATGACACTTATACCACACGTTGTATACCTTTTATAGATTAAAAAACTATTAAAATATTTCATGTGCCGGGTGTTAATTTTTCAGTAGAGTCATTAGAAAAGCGGCAATACCGCGAGACCAACAACATTGTGGGCATATTTCAAGTGATACTGCTCATTTAAAAAAATGGTTGCTACTATGAAACTTAAACCACACGTTGTATACAGTTTATAGATTAAAAAACTATTAAAATATTTCATGTGCCTTGTGTCAATTTTTCAGTAGACTCATTGGAAAAGCGGTAATACTGCGAGACGAACAACATTGTGGCCATATTTCAAGCGATACTGCTAATTTAAAAAAATGGTTGCTACTATGAAACTTATACCACACGTTGTATACAGTTTATAGATTAAAAAACTATTAAAATATTTCATGTGCCGGGTGTCAATTTTTCAGTAGACTCATTGGAAAAGCGGCAATACCGCGAGACCAACAACATTGTGGGCATATTTCAAGTGATACTGCTCATTTAAAAAAATGGTTGCTACTATGAAACTTAAACCACACGTTGTATACAGTTTATAGATTAAAAAACTATTAAAATATTTCATGTGCCTTGTGTCAATTTTTCAGTAGACTCATTGGAAAAGCGGTAATACTGCGAGACGAACAACATTGTGGCCATATTTCAAGCGATACTGCTAATTTAAAAAAATGGTTGCTACTATGAAACTTATACCACACGTTGTATACAGTTTATAGATTAAAAAACTATTAAAATATTTCATGTGCCGGGTGTCAATTTTTCAGTAGACTCATTGGAAAAGCGGCAATACCGCGAGACCAACAGTATTGTGGGCATATTTCAAGCGATACTGCGCATTTAAAAAAATGGTTGCTAATATGACACTCATACCACACGTTGCATACAGTTTATAGATTAATAAACTAGTAAAATATTTCATGTGCCTGGTGTCATTTTTTCAGTAGACTCATTGGAAGAGCTGCGATACCGCGAGACCAACAACATTTTGAGCATATTTCAAGCGATACTGCGCATTTAAAAAAATGGTTGCTAATATGACACTTATACCACACGTTGTATACATTTTATAGATAAAAAAACTATTAAAATATTTCATGTGCCGGTTGTTAATTTTTCAGTAGAGTCATTAGAAAAGCGGCAATACCACGAGACCAACAACATTTTGAGCATATTTCAAGCGATACTGCTCATTCAAAAAAATGGTTGCTGCTATGAAACTTATACCACACGTTGTATACAGTTTATAGATTAATAAACTAGTTTAATATTTCATGTGCCGGGTGTCAATTTTTCAATAAGTCTCTCATTTTAATAGCGGCGATACCGCGAGACCAACAACATTTAAGTAAGGCATTTTTCAAGCAATACGGGCATAAAAAATTCGGCAAAAATCAAATTTTGTAAAATAAATTAATAAATAATTATGAGAGTAGAAGTGGGTAGTAAATATACGGTACTTTAAAATCAATTTATATTTCATAATACATTATTTAAATTTAATCCATCGCTCATCTTTTGATTATTCTTAAAGTGCCTCTCTGTCAGGTTAGGCAGAATGCAGGACATACTGGTGTTGGGGGCAACAGATACTAAATTTGCAGCTACATTTACGTCACACATTTAAGACTTTCAACATTTGAAAATATAAATCAATGTTACAAATGTTTAACAAGGATATATTAACCAAAATCAAATCAAAAGTAATATACTGCATTTGTAATTTATCATACGTCAGATTCCTCATTTTTTGCATTTTAATTTGATTCAAGAATCCGCCGCTAACTTCACGCCTGCGGCAAACCCGCAGTCGTACCAACTGAGGATGAAACGAGAAATGAAACTGGTCGCCATTATGCCGCCCAGATTTGCCGCTAAGTTCACGACCGTTTTTAAGTCCAGCGTTTCGCTTCGTTCAAATAATTAATGTCAAATAGTGTGTTTTAGTTTTGACGTTTGGAGTGTTTATTCTTCTGCAGACTGTTATTGTTAGCTGGAATTTGCCTCGATTTACGGTAAGTTAATGCTCTTTTATACCAATTTCACAAGGTTTATGCATTGCTTAGCATATTTGCGATAGGTTTTTGTGGTTTAAATAATTTAATTCAATATAAATAGAACGTATTCCAGACTTTGTAAAACTCTTAAGGGCCATACCGTAATGCCAATCAAAGTCAATAAATTATGTGGTAACTTTTATTCATTATGAAATAATCATAAACTGTTTAAAAAAAAACTGTATAATTACTTTTTATTATAACAATTCTACTCTATTGGTGAATTTTTGCTGGAGGAAAATATAACTGTATGATTAGGCTATTATGTTCCTATTTTGTGCTTCATAAACCTTTCAGTATTTTTATTGTTATTATTTTATATGTTTTATGTATTGTTATCTGTTGTTTTGTTTATTTAATAAATTTTTACTACCACGCCACCAATTACAAACCAAGTTGGCCTTCTTGTATGAATGTTTTTTTTATCTTAGTCAGTATTTTGATATTTTAGTGGATGTCTTATGTAAAATTTGTTGACTTGGCCGCAACCGTCCCGTAAAATAGACAATCGTCATTGCTGTACTTGTTAATGACAAATAAAGATTTTTGATTTTAAAATATAAAGGATTAGCCTACATCTTAAAGGGTAAGATGTAACTTAAGGATTTTACGTTCCACACAATGTAGTTCATCAGGATCTTGAATGGCTTTTTACTATAGTATTTATTAATACTTTGAGAATTCTAAAGTGTAACATATTATTACCACCAGTCCGTATGCCTAAGTTGACATAGCACACAATGCATTAATACCTGCACACAGGAGTACCTTTGTCACCTTAAAATATACTCCTTAGTGTTAGGAGGCCTAAGGTAGGCCTACACCTTCGGAGTACTTGTTAAATAATTTGATTTTATGTTGAATTTTATTGTCTATTACTCTGTAAAATAATTAATGTCACTGGATTAAATTTCTCTCTTATTGACTCTTGTAAAGATTTTGTATGATTTCTTTTCTGTCCCTTAGGTCTAATTTTAATGATAATTTTTATTGTTTGTTAAATTGGTATGCTTTCTTTTCTGTACGGTAAGTCTAATTTCTATATTAAATTTTTATTGTTTGTTAAATTGGTAAAAAATTGTTTACAAAGCTGGATGTGTTTCTAACTGAGTGTAGCGTAATCCTGACCATAGCCTCTCTGCTATTATAATTGTACCTGACATTTGCTAATGCATATTTGTAAGTCAAGTACGTCAATGGCAAATAAATGACTGATTTCTGACCTATCTACTTTATATTCCACCTTCAATACCTATCAATCTTGATGTCAGGCCTAGGATTACTTATCTCAATTTAAGTTACAATTCTTCAATTATTCATTAATTCATAGTTGACTTGCTAATTCAAAATTACGGGGAAACAATTAGTTTTTCATTTACCGTAGTTACAGTTTGATTTAGGTATAGTTTGCTTACGAATAAACGTAGTTGGTTACGGAGGTACAGTAGGTGAACTTAGTTTGGCAAGTTAGTTCTTGAGTTAGCTAAGTTACAACCATCAGATAGGCTATTGGAATTTATATCTTTAATGTCGAGAATTTCATGTGCTATTCCAAAAAGTTTTTTGATTGGGCTAGTTCGACTCAAGATTTTTTTTGAGTTTTCAAGTTAATTTTTTTCTAATTGAGTATCTGTGTCTGTTACAGAAATGATTAGGTCTTCACTCACTTCACGAAGACCCGGATTGACCGGAAGAAGAATGACGACTCCCCAATCTAACCGATTGTGACTAAGACACCGGATGTAAGATATAGCCTTAAAACTAACTTAACTTAAGTTAGGGCAATGAGATCCGCACCTGACATTGACATGGTACCGTACACAAATAGGTTACCGTACTAATTTAAAAAGTATAACTTAGGCCTAGGTAGAAACTGTAACTAACATTCTTATGAGTTGGTTGTACTAGCCTAAGTAAAACCAAATTTCAGTTAGGTCTAGGTAACTTAAGGACCATTGCCTTAAATTCTATAATTGATTGTATCTTATAAATAAACAACATAGCTTAAGGTTGCCAGACTTCCGTTTTTGCTATTTTGTCTGGGGGTTTTAAGTCAAGTTTTTCAAAATTTAAGCTATTTGAAGCTATACAGTGTTAACAGCAATCACAAGTTTAATACTGGTATAGGCCGTAATTTGTTTTCTCCTCATTTACAAATGAAGATTTAAGTTAACACTCTTTTTGTAGCTTTCAAGCAGTTTGTAGAAAGCATTGGTTTCTGTTGGCATGAGGGGTGATAAGTTACAGTAAAATAAAAAATGTTCCAGCTCTTAAATTTTTTTGTTTTTTTTTTTTCTTAGGAAAGATGACTGATGCTTGATTTTTTTACCTTTAGGTACGGCACATGGTGATTTTCCCTCCACAGGCTGAAGAACTACCTAACCTAGTGGAAAATACTATTGAACGATTTGTTTGAGGACAAATAATCAAGGAGAGAGATGAGTTCCCATAACTTATTGATACAATTTGATAGCCGCCTGTATAAGTTTACTAGGTATGTATTAACCTACATTTGCTTGCAACACTCCCAAGTGAGCAAACCTACCTATAAATTCTGGTTTTTAGGGAAAATAATAAAAAACAATGTCTAACATCCCATTTTTTGAATTGAATTTTTGGTTTGAAATTTGAATTCGTCATATGCTTCAGCGAATGAAACTCTGCAACTAAAAAAATAAAAGAGTTACTTAAATTAAAACCCACCAAATTTTATGAAAACCTTCAGATGTCCTATTTTTCAGATTTAGTGCAAAGCATCAGACACACCACCAAATAAATAGCTTACTTACTTTTTAAGTGAGCATTTAGTGCTTATCATAACATTTCGTTATTATTCATCCGGTTTTATTTCTTGAGTTGTGAGAATATACCTTAGACTGAATTACAAATTCTATCAAAAAAGCTCAACAATTATAGGAAGTCTGCCTCTGAACGATGTGATGATCGTTGCATTGTTTGTGTGTCGCAGGCCAGTGTAATAGTATGTTCGGAATTTGTTTAAATTTGGGTGGGTGTAAACTTTGTGTTATTTATTTTTTATACAATAGTAGTTGTTACCAGGCATACTCTGCAATGCCAACCTGAGTAATTTTGGCCCTTAGGTGAGCTCTTTGGCTACACTCAATCAGGTTCAGCTTGTACGCTTCGCTCACTCGCCACAAGTCTAGAATATCCTCTAATTTTTAATTACCAATCTTCCCTCAATACTTTAAAAAAGAACAGTTATTTATGGAATATATTACAAAGAAATATTATTTGACAATTATGTTTTCATAAACAACTCATATAAAAAAAAACTCTAAAACGATCTGCCATGGGTATGTTTATGACGGTCCTAGGGCTATGTCACGTCGAAAAGGAATGAGATAGAAGTGATGTTCCCCTCTCCTGGTTCCAAGCTACCGCCCCACCATTTTTCAAGCAAATCGATTTAGATGTTCTTAAGTTTAAAATTGTGTTACTAACACAAATTTCTTTTATATACATAGATGACGAGGCCTTATAGCCGAAGAACTTCGTGTCAGCAGCTGAAGATGATGTATTAACATCAAAACTCTATAAAATTTTTGAGCTATTTTGATGGAATTTGTAAGTAATTTAGTCTTATGTTTAGTCTTATGAACATTTGGTTGTCTATATGAATCCAGCAGATATAATAATATATCCAACTATGAGCGTTACAGGTGTATTTAGGCTATATGAATTCTGTGTCTATACCATAAAATGGACATATTCTAAACATTTACTAACAAAATGTTTATCAGTTTCAGAATAATTGCATACGTCCAAGGAGCTCAATGAAGAATGAAAGTTTTTTGAAGCATAATCAATTATTTTATGTACTAAAAAGGTTTTAAAATAAATAATATTTTTATAACTATCACAGATTTTTCTTTCTATTTTTATTAGGCTAGTTGTTGAAACTATCCTCATGTAGTATATTGTATGAATACAAACCTAAAAATTCATTGAGTTATGAATCAGGAAAGTTAGAGATACACCATTTTGCAACTATGTTTTATTCGGAATTTTTGTAAAGATATCAATCTCATCTTTGTGGTTTCAAACTTAGCTATAAAATTTATTTTACTTAAATATAAAAGTATTCATGTGTTGTTGGCCGTGAAAGCTTTGGTTTATCTTTCCTTCTGAGGCACACTCGCAGTCATGAGTTTCAAATTATATAAGATGTATTCTTGTAAAGTTTGAAACGGTACAATTCCTTTTTAAACTTACATTGCCTGATTTCATTTATTAATGATGCCATCAAACTAAAAGTTGACTTTTTATTGTAACAAAACAAGTCCAGTTTAATAGTCTTATCAGCAGCAAAGACAACTCGAACAAGGTATTTCAAATCAAGATAAGTATAATAGACAATATGAAACCTATTGATTCATAGTCAAGCAGTTATTACTGTGACCTTATTTAAATCTAAGGTCCCTCTTCTTTAAATTACATGTAAATAATTTAGATGTTACGTGGCAGCTATTTGATTGAGTTTAGCAAACCATTGAACAGACCATTGTGTAAAACGTTTTTCAGATTCTGAAGTTAATTTACTATAAAAATCAGTCATAAGAGTTATGTTCATTATTTTCTAAAATTTCGAAACAAGCCTATAAGCATTGACTATATAAACTAACATGAATAGACTTCACATTCAATGCTTTTTGTTTGATACCAAAATTCTGATAATTCATTTTTGGTAATTTTGTCTTGCCGTGCCAGAGTCGCGGCAATTGATGTTATTATTCAGCTGGATTAACATTAAAAACATTTTACCACTAAATAAACATAAACTGCAGGTATAAATGTTTCATCCTTGGTTAAGAAAATTTGTAATAGGCTATGTACTGATTTACCTATCATGTCACTTGTACTTCAAAAACTTGACTCAAATTCCCATCTGGTAAAAAAAAGGCAGATGCATCTCTAGGCTTCCACCCTCGCACCTCTTGTCGGGAGTATTTAAAAACTCTGGGTGTTCTGACAGTGCCCAGATTGTATGTCTTAAAAGTAGCCTGTTGCAGTCAAACAACCTTGAACCTCAAACTAAATTCCATAGATATAACTAGATTTAAGGACACCTTTGCAGTTCATCATAAATTGACACTTTTTGAGAAAAAAAACCCTTGTACTTACTCAGGATAGGAAATGTTTCAAAAATTTTCGGCTTACATTTGATTAGAAAATCATATTTTAAAGTTTGAGTGAACTTAAAAACCTTTTATTAAGTCAGTATTTTACAACTTAAATGAATTTTATGAGTTTTATCAATGCTACCCCAAAAATACCTAAACCTGGTTGGTCCTGACCTCACCAAACAAACCAAAGTAAACCCCGAACCTCCATCCAAAGTACATAAAGTTAAACCACTAAGCCCAATGCAACAGTATTGACGGATCCAACGCCACCTGCAGCCAACTGGATGACCTTCAAAGTACCAAGTAAGTACCTAAGTTCATGATTTGTACCTAATGGAATAAAGTGAATTTTGAATTTTTGAATTTTAGGCCGCAGAAGATCGCACCACTTCAAATAGGTTTCAAACATGCCTATTCTATAAGAAGTTTATTCATGTTAGTGCGTAGTCGCTTATAAGCCTAGCCTATATTTAATTGACTAAACAGTAGCCTATGTGTTTTGGATTTTTGGATTCTTTAAGTTATAAGACTAATTTAAATACCTTAAAAACAAACGATTTTGTTTTTCAAATCGTATTTTCAGCTAACTCAACAGAGTCTTAATTATAAGCCGGTGCTTTGAAGCATTAAAATACAATTTAGAGAACTTTTTACTTAAACTTAAATGGTAGCAATTATAACTTATAAATTAAATTTAGGCCTACATGGTAATTAACTCGAATTAAGTTACTACTAAGTTAACTGGAAGTACTTTTGGGTCTAAGATACAAGAACGAGAAGAGATAGCCTATAGGGCCTACAGTAAGTAAAACACTAGAGCCCGTGATAATACTAAAACAAAAAAGCCTTAACTTAAGAGAGAAATTAATTTAACTTATGTACTCCACCCTATTTGGAGGTAAAAACTTAGATAACAAATACATTCAAATAATTTTGGCTCTGGTTTAACTTGTCATCTAAAATTTGTAGACTATTGAAGTAAATCAGAAAATCAAATCAGTAAAATCAATCAGTAAAAATCAGAAGTAAATTTATTCAACACTTCAACACAAAAGGGAAAAGTTTTCGAAGTCGAAGTACTATATTTATGTGTGAAAAGAGATGTCATGTCGTTAGTTAACATCCGTCTCGATCGAGGAATGATCCTCGCCTATTGCGCATGCGCGAGTAACATGTTGCGTGGAACTGTTACAAACGCATCAGGAACAGTTGCGACGAGGAGCATTCCTCTAGAGATGCAACTAAGAGCATTCCTCTGTTACCGTTTCTCCGTTTCTTGCTTCTAACTTACGATTCTTTTACACGGACTACCATTCTACTACCATACTGACCCATGACTTGAGGTCTTGTGTTTTACTACATGCCTTTTACCTCCCACGTCGTCCTCTGGGCCACAGGACCAGTCATATCTTTGTCTTGTATATTGGTTGTGAAAATGTGAAGAGTGGTGGCATTAAACAGTAACTTATAATCTGGTAGAGAGTAACGACTCTTTTCAATAAGAATTTTTTTAGATAAATTTTTAACTTGTCAATATTTTTACAAAAAGATTTCTTGAATAACTGGGTAATTTTTTAATTGTTTGAGTTCAATGTAATCAGGTTTCTCCTCAAAAATTGCACCAAAAATTGATTGTAATATCAGGCTATTTATATTAATTTTATCTGGAAAAATAGGTAATAAATTTAGGGCCTACCTATGTTTAAAAAGTACTTTTTTTAAAGTTAGCGGAGTCACAATAATTTAGTAAGCTAACTGAGCTTGATGCTGTAACTTACATAGGCTGTGAAAAATTTGCATAGGCCTAGGCCGAGTAAGGGCTTCAAGATTATAAAATACCTATGTGAGGGAAATAATAAATTTGTTGTGACGCAGTTCTACACATTCTATTCTAATTTAACCTTGCAATTTATGGAGTGGTCACCATGATTACTTTTACAATAGTACTGAATAAAATTAAACTAGATGAGCTGAAATGAGAAATTAATTGTAAGCACATGTAGCACACAGGAGAAAGGGCGCTCACAGAGATAGCGATGTCGGGGAACATGAAGCCAGGAATACCTGTTTCAATCATTAACAGCAGTGAGTGGCACTGGCACACAAGACAAGACCCCAGTATCACTAGGTATGCAATGCAGTTGTCTGCTTGCAATATTGAGCGAAGCGACTTTTCTTTAGATCAATAATAGCAAATGTTTAATAGGTAATGCAAAAGTGAGCTCGTTTGCTACGCTCACTCGCCATCAGGGTTTAGCTCGTTCGCTGCGCTCACTCGCCATTTGGGTCAGCTCGTTCGCTACGCTCACTCGCCATCAATTTAGTTCGTTCGCTGCGCTCACTCACCTTTTGGGTCGGCTCATTCGCTGCACACACTCGTCGTCAGATTTAGCTTGTTCGCTGCGCTTACTCGCCACAAGTCTGCAATACTCTAATAATTTTTGATTACGCAGGTTTGCTGCGATATTAAATGGTGTGTTGTCAGAGATTTGCACTTCCTCTCCGTAACCGTGGCATTTCATTCACGTACAAAGGTAAACAAACCACTAAAATATACAAAACAGCAATTAATTTCACATAAAACTATACTGTATTCACAAACAGCTGATAGTAACAGTCTGCAGTTAAATTTGATCCTTATAACAGCTGTATAATCAACACACAGTAAACAAACCAAATAAAATATTTCTCCTATTAAAATAACATGGTAACTTTAAAGGGCCGTAGGGCAGAACCCTTATGTCCGATTTGGACCATTTCAGATTTATACCTTCCCATAGATGGTTACTATGACCGAGCAAAATTTCGTGAAGATCACTCCACCCGTTCAGGAGGAGTACTTGTAAATAAAAAGCCAGAGTGTAGTATAGGAGCTTCGCTCGCTTCGCTCGCTCCGCTCAATCAGGGACGGAGGAATGCTACTCGTTGCAACTGCTCCTGCTGCGTTTGTAACAGTTCCACACAACAAGTTACTCGCGCATGCGCAATAGCATGCAATAAGCAAGGATTATTCCTCCATCGAGACGGATGTGTTAGTTAGTTTGCATCCCGAAATGGATTGTCGTCGTCTGCAATTGAAAGCACAGTCTAATATATAGCCTAGGTTAGCCTATATATTAGACTGTGCTTGAAAGCTAGACGGTGGAATGTGAGAAATGAGCCAGTTATGACGTCATGACATCTCATCCCTGGTTCCTGTCACGAACCCGACCCGTCAACTTTTAGTTTGATGGCATCATTAATAAATGAAATCAGGCAATGTAAGTTTAAAAAGGAATTGTGCCGTTTCAAACTTTACAAGAATACATCTTATATAATTTGAAACTCATGACTGCGAGTGTGCCTCAGAAGGAAAGATAAACCAAAGCTTTCACGGCCAACAACACATGAATACTTTTATATTTAAGTAAAATAAATTTTATAGCTAAGTTTGAAACCACAAAGATGAGATTGATATCTTTACAAAAATTCCGAATAAAACATAGTTGCAAAATGGTGTATCTCTAACTTTCCTGATTCATAACTCAATGAATTTTTAGGTTTGTATTCATACAATATACTACATGAGGATAGTTTCAACAACTAGCCTAATAAAAATAGAAAGAAAAATCTGTGATAGTTATAAAAATATTATTTATTTTAAAACCTTTTTAGTACATAAAATAATTGATTATGCTTCAAAAAACTTTCATTCTTCATTGAGCTCCTTGGACGTATGCAATTATTCTGAAACTGATAAACATTTTGTTAGTAAATGTTTAGAATATGTCCATTTTATGGTATAGACACAGAATTCATATAGCCTAAATACACCTGTAACGCTCATAGTTGGATATATTATTATATCTGCTGGATTCATATAGACAACCAAATGTTCATAAGACTAAACATAAGACTAAATTACTTACAAATTCCATCAAAATAGCTCAAAAATTTTATAGAGTTTTGATGTTAATACATCATCTTCAGCTGCTGACACGAAGTTCTTCGGCTATAAGGCCTCGTCATCTATGTATATAAAAGAAATTTGTGTTAGTAACACAATTTTAAACTTAAGAACATCTAAATCGATTTGCTTGAAAAATGGTGGGGCGGTAGCTTGGAACCAGGAGAGGGGAACATCACTTCTATCTCATTCCTTTTCGACGTGACATAGCCCTAGGACCGTCATAAACATACCCATGGCAGATCGTTTTAGAGTTTTTTTTATATGAGTTGTTTATGAAAACAAAATTGTCAAATAATATTTCTTTGTAATATATTCCATAAATAACTGTTCTTTTTTAAAGTATTGAGGGAAGATTGGTAATTAAAAATTAGAGGATATTCTAGACTTGTGGCGAGTGAGCGAAGCGTACAAGCTGAACCTGATTGAGTGTAGCAAAAGAGCTCACCTAAGGGCCAAAATTACTCAGGTTGGCATTGCAGAGTATGCCTGGTAACAACTACTATTGTATAAAAAATAAATAACACAAAGTTTACACCCACCCAAATTTAAACAAATTCCGAACATACTATTACACTGGCCTGCGACACACAAACAATGCAACGATCATCACATCGTTCAGAGGCAGACTTCCTATAATTGTTGAGCTCTTTTGATAGAATTTGTAATTCAGTCTAAGGTATATTCTCACAACTCAAGAAATAAAACCGGATGAATAATAACGAAATGTTATGATAAGCACTAAATGCTCACTTAAAAAGTAAGTAAGCTATTTATTTGGTGGTGTGTCTGATGCTTTGCACTAAATCTGAAAAATAGGACATCTGAAGGTTTTCATAAAATTTGGTGGGTTTTAATTTAAGTAACTCTTTTATTTTTTTAGTTGCAGAGTTTCATTCGCTGAAGCATATGACGAATTCAAATTTCAAACCAAAAATTCAATTCAAAAAATGGGATGTTAGACATTGTTTTTTATTATTTTCCCTAAAAACCAGAATTTATAGGTAGGTTTGCTCACTTGGGAGTGTTGCAAGCAAATGTAGGTTAATACATACCTAGTAAACTTATACAGGCGGCTATCAAATTGTATCAATAAGTTATGGGAACTCTTCTCTCTCCTTGATTATTTGTCCTCAAACAAATCGTTCAATAGTATTTTCCACTAGGTTAGGTAGTTCTTCAGCCTGTGGAGGGAAAATCACCATGTGCCGTACCTAAAGGTAAAAAAATCAAGCATCAGTCATCTTTCCTAAGAAAAAAAAAACAAAAAAATTTAAGAGCTGGAACATTTTTTATTTTACTGTAACTTATCACCCCTCATGCCAACAGAAACCAATGCTTTCTACAAACTGCTTGAAAGCTACAAAAAGAGTGTTAACTTAAATCTTCATTTGTAAATGAGGAGAAAACAAATTACGGCCTATACCAGTATTAAACTTGTGATTGCTGTTAACACTGTATAGCTTCAAATAGCTTAAATTTTGAAAAACTTGACTTAAAACCCCCAGACAAAATAGCAAAAACGGAAGTCTGGCAACCTTAAGCTATGTTGTTTATTTATAAGATACAATCAATTATAGAATTTAAGGCAATGGTCCTTAAGTTACTTAGACCTAACTGAAATTTGGTTTTACTTAGGCTATTACAACCAACTCATAAGAATGTTAGTTACAGTTTCTACCTAGGCCTAAGTTATACTTTTTAAATTAGTACGGTAACCTATTTGTGTACGGTACCATGTCAATGTCAGGTGCGGATCTCATTGCCCTAACTTAAGTTAAGTTAGTTTTAAGGCTATATCTTACATCCGGTGTCTTAGTCACAATCGGTTAGATTGGGGAGTCGTCATTCTTCTTCCGGTCAATCCAGGTCTTCGTGAAGTGAGTGAAGACCTAATCATTTCTGTAACAGACACAGATACTCAATTAGAAAAAAATTAACTTGAAAACTCAAAAAAAATCTTGAGTCGAACTAGCCCAATCAAAAAACTTTTTGGAATAGCACATGAAATTCTCGACATTAAAGATATAAATTCCAATAGCCTATCTGATGGTTGTAACTTAGCTAACTCAAGAACTAACTTGCCAAACTAAGTTCACCTACTGTACCTCCGTAACCAACTACGTTTATTCGTAAGCAAACTATACCTAAATCAAACTGTAACTACGGTAAATGAAAAACTAATTGTTTCCCCGTAATTTTGAATTAGCAAGTCAACTATGAATTAATGAATAATTGAAGAATTGTAACTTAAATTGAGATAAGTAATCCTAGGCCTGACATCAAGATTGATAGGTATTGAAGGTGGAATATAAAGTAGATAGGTCAGAAATCAGTCATTTATTTGCCATTGACGTACTTGACTTACAAATATGCATTAGCAAATGTCAGGTACAATTATAATAGCAGAGAGGCTATGGTCAGGATTACGCTACACTCAGTTAGAAACACATCCAGCTTTGTAAACAATTTTTTACCAATTTAACAAACAATAAAAATTTAATATAGAAATTAGACTTACCGTACAGAAAAGAAAGCATACCAATTTAACAAACAATAAAAATTATCATTAAAATTAGACCTATGGGACAGAAAAGAAATCATACAAAATCTTTACAAGAGTCAATAAGAGAGAAATTTAATCCAGTGACATTAATTATTTTACAGAGTAATAGACAATAAAATTCAACATAAAATCAAATTATTTAACAAGTACTCCGAAGGTGTAGGCCTACCTTAGGCCTCCTAACACTAAGGAGTATATTTTAAGGTGACAAAGGTACTCCTGTGTGCAGGTATTAATGCATTGTGTGCTATGTCAACTTAGGCATACGGACTGGTGGTAATAATATGTTACACTTTAGAATTCTCAAAGTATTAATAAATACTATAGTAAAAAGCCATTCAAGATCCTGATGAACTACATTGTGTGGAACGTAAAATCCTTAAGTTACATCTTACCCTTTAAGATGTAGGCTAATCCTTTATATTTTAAAATCAAAAATCTTTATTTGTCATTAACAAGTACAGCAATGACGATTGTCTATTTTACGGGACGGTTGCGGCCAAGTCAACAAATTTTACATAAGACATCCACTAAAATATCAAAATACTGACTAAGATAAAAAAAAACATTCATACAAGAAGGCCAACTTGGTTTGTAATTGGTGGCGTGGTAGTAAAAATTTATTAAATAAACAAAACAACAGATAACAATACATAAAACATATAAAATAATAACAATAAAAATACTGAAAGGTTTATGAAGCACAAAATAGGAACATAATAGCCTAATCATACAGTTATATTTTCCTCCAGCAAAAATTCACCAATAGAGTAGAATTGTTATAATAAAAAGTAATTATACAGTTTTTTTTTAAACAGTTTATGATTATTTCATAATGAATAAAAGTTACCACATAATTTATTGACTTTGATTGGCATTACGGTATGGCCCTTAAGAGTTTTACAAAGTCTGGAATACGTTCTATTTATATTGAATTAAATTATTTAAACCACAAAAACCTATCGCAAATATGCTAAGCAATGCATAAACCTTGTGAAATTGGTATAAAAGAGCATTAACTTACCGTAAATCGAGGCAAATTCCAGCTAACAATAACAGTCTGCAGAAGAATAAACACTCCAAACGTCAAAACTAAAACACACTATTTGACATTAATTATTTGAACGAAGCGAAACGCTGGACTTAAAACACCGGTTAAATTTGACTCTGGGAACGTGCGGAAACGTGGTAAGTGACGTCATGACATCTCATCCCTGGTTCCTGTCACGAACCCGACCCAAAGTTGACTTTTTATTGTAACAAAACAAGTCCAGTTTAATAGTCTTATCAGCAGCAAAGACAACTCGAACAAGGTATTTCAAATCAAGATAAGTATAATAGACAATATGAAACCTATTGATTCATAGTCAAGCAGTTATTACTGTGACCTTATTTAAATCTAAGGTCCCTCTTCTTTAAATTACATGTAAATAATTTATATGTTACGTGGCAGCTATTTGATTGAGTTTAGCAAACCATTGAACAGACCATTGTGTAAAACGTTTTTCAGATTACTGAAGTTAATTTACTATAAAAATCAGTCATAAGAGTTATGTTCATTATTTTCTAAAATTTCGAAACAAGCCTATAAGCATTGACTATATAAACTAACATGAATAGACTTCACATTCAATGCTTTTTGTTTGATACCAAAATTCTGATAATTCATTTTTGGTAATTTTGTCTTGCCGTGCCAGAGTCGCGGCAATTGATGTTATTATTCAGCTGGATTTACATTAAAAACATTTTACCACTAAATAAACATAAACTGCAGGTATAAATGTTTCTTCCTTGGTTAAGAAAATTTGTAATAGGCTATGTACTGATTTACCTATCATGTCACTTGTACTTCAAAAACTTGACTCAAATTCCCATCTGGTAAAAAAAAGGCAGATGCATCTCTAGGCTTCCACCCTCGCACCTCTTGTCGGGAGTATTTAAAAACTCTGGGTGTTCTGACAGTGCCCAGATTGTATGTCTTAAAAGTAGCCTGTTGCAGTCAAACAACCTTGAACCTCAAACTAAACTCCATAGATATAACTAGATTTAAGGACACCTTTGCAGTTCATCATAAATTGACACTTTTTGAGAAAAAAAACCCTTGTACTTACTCAGGATAGGAAATGTTTCAAAAATTTTCGGCTTACATTTGATTAGAAAATCATATTTTAAAGTTTGAGTGAACTTAAAAACCTTTTATTAAGTCAGTATTTTACAACTTAAATGAATTTTATGAGTTTTATCAATGCTACCCCAAAAATACCTAAACCTGGTTGGTCCTGACCTCACCAAACAAACCAAAGTAAACCCCGAACCTCCATCCAAAGTACATAAAGTTAAACCACTAAGCCCAATGCAACAGTATTGACGGATCCAACGCCACCTGCAGCCAACTGGATGACCTTCAAAGTACCAAGTAAGTACCTAAGTTCATGATTTGTACCTAATGGAATAAAGTGAATTTTGAATTTTTGAATTTTAGGCCGCAGAAGATCGCACCACTTCAAATAGGTTTCAAACATGCCTATTCTATAAGAAGTTTATTCATGTTAGTGCGTAGTCGCTTATAAGCCTAGCCTATATTTAATTGACTAAACAGTAGCCTATGTGTTTTGGATTTTTGGATTCTTTAAGTTATAAGACTAATTTAAATACCTTAAAAACAAACGATTTTGTTTTTCAAATCGTATTTTCAGCTAACTCAACAGAGTCTTAATTATAAGCCGGTGCTTTGAAGCATTAAAATACAATTTAGAGAACTTTTTACTTAAACTTAAATGGTAGCAATTATAACTTATAAATTAAATTTAGGCCTACATGGTAATTAACTCGAATTAAGTTACTACTAAGTTAACTGGAAGTACTTTTGGGTCTAAGATACAAGAACGAGAAGAGATAGCTTATAGGGCCTACAGTAAGTAAAACACTAGAGCCCGTGATAATACTAAAACAAAAAAGCCTTAACTTAAGAGAGAAATTAATTTAACTTATGTACTCCACCCTATTTGGAGGTAAAAACTTAGATAACAAATACATTCAAATAATTTTGGCTCTGGTTTAACTTGTCATCTAAAATTTGTATTGAAGTAAATCAGAAAATCAAATCAGTAAAATCAATCAGTAAAAATCAGAAGTAAATTTATTCAACACTTCAACACAAAAGGGAAAAGTTTTCGAAGTCGAAGTACTATATTTATGTGTGAAAAGAGATGTCATGTCGTTAGTTAGTTTGCATCCCGAAATGGATTGTCGTCGTCTGCAATTGAAAGCACAGTCTAATATATAGCCTAGGTTAGCCTATATATTAGACTGTGCTTGAAAGCTAGACGGTGGAATGTGAGAAATGAGCCAGTTATGACGTCATGACATCTCATCCCTGGTTCCTGTCACGAACCCGACCCCACAACCTACGGAAGCCCTGAAGGGCCAAAGAGTAAGCGGTCATTTTTTACACCGCCGTGTTTGAAAGACGGCGAGCCGTGTTTGGAAGGCGGCGAGCCGTGTTTGGAAGGCGGCGAGCCGTGTTTGAAAGGCGGCGAGCCGTGTTTGAAAGGCGGCGAGCCGTGTTTTAAAGTCGGCGAGATGTATTTGAAATTCGGCGAGTATTTTGATAAAGTAATTAAGAGTAATAATTATAGATATCTGATATTGGATTAGGTATATGACTAGATATAATCTAATTTGCAAACTAATTAAAAAATATTACAACTTTCATGCCAGATTTCTATGAAATCAGAGGTCCCAAAAACAAAGAAAACTGTTTGGTTATGGTCATCATAACAAATGCACAGACTATTTTTGCTCCAGAGATTTGATTGTTTTGGTTATTTTCAATTTTAAAAGAGGATGAAAATCCGTTTAAGAGACAATAAAAAAGCTTTTAATTATTAGTCTTAGTTAATTTATCAAAATGCTCGCCGAATTCCATATACTTCTCGCTCGCCGACTTTCAAACACGGCTCGCCGACTTTCTAACACGGCGACCGCCGACTTTCTAACACGGCTCGCCGTCTTCCAAACACGGCTCGCCGACTTTTAAACGCGGCTCGCCGTCTTTGAAACACGGCTCGCCGTCTTTGAAACACGGCTCGCCGTCTTCTAAACACGGCTCGCCGTGTTTCAAACACGGCGGTGTAAAAAATGACCGCTTACTCTTTGGCCCTTCAGGGCTTCCGTAACAACCTAACCTAATAAAATCATAATCATAAAATCAAAAAAAAAACAAAAAAAAAAAAAAAACGAAGCGGTGGCGCCGGTGGCGGGAGAAAAAAAAAACATGGATCAATTGTACCCATCATACCATTCAAAAATTTACCACTGAATCAAAATTACCACAAATTATTGCCGTCATGTATACTATAAGTAGAGTTTTGTTTGTATGTTTGAGTGTTAGTAAGTAAGCACAGATAAAAGAACTCTCTAAAAAAAACATTTGTCTGTGATGTTAGGTAATAATTGAGTTCAGCTACAAACACCGAAAATTGGATTTTTTATATTGAAAATTAGATATCCTCTGAATATGAAAATGATCGTTTTACCGCGGAAGGCTAGAAAAACATCGAAAGACCGAAGTCCCCAAGATTAAATTTTTACTCGGAAATGGGTCAAGTGGATATTGAAATAATGAATCGTCGACTTTGAGATGATTAAGGGTATTTAAAAATTATTACTATTTGGTTTTTCTTAATTTAGACTAAAAATACGTAACATTCATTACCTTTTATGTAATACCATAGTACCTGGGGGCCGAGCATTTGCTTGGTAAACTTAAACATTTCTACGTAGTTATGACTATACAGGGTGTATAAAAAAAATCATCCTATTTTGAAGGTTTATAATTTCAAAACTTTCAGGCAGCTGCGGCCGTAGCTCAGTGGTAGAGCTCTGGGTTATCACCTAGAGGGCCCGGGTTCAAATCCCGGCTCGGGGACAAAAAAAATCGTTCGGCCCCTCCCATGATTCGGAACTCACGTT
>JAQYXR010001602.1:0-29434 GCA_030545055.2 Neoaliturus tenellus | reverse complement strand
AAGATAGCGCCAATAGGTTTGCAACTATAGGTTTATTTGGACAATTTGCCATTTCAGCTTTATGAGGATAACAATCCTTAATCTGCAAAGTATGATGATCTTGGTTTCTCGCGGCCCGTGCCCTTGGACAGTCCCGCACTGCAGTGACCTGGATAACACAACTGGGATGGCAATTGGGCGATCTGTAACGAGAATGTGAGACGACCGAGCGGCGCTCCTTGGGGCGCGAGACTTGGCAGTGCTGCTGTTAAATATAGTTTATAAACAAATTTCAAAGCGATTTTCTATTGTTTATTATAGGCTTGTTTTTAATTTCTTATATTGTTATGTACCGGGTGTTCCAGAACACCCGTATATACAGTAATTAAAAGTATAGGACTGTAATTACAAAACTATACCTGTTGAACGTCTATTATTCACTATTCCAGAGCCCTAACACCTATGGCATTGTAATGTGGGGTTATTCCTTACATTCCTTCTCAGTGTGTGACATTTTGCTATTGCTTATTGACTATTGACAAATTTGCAATAGCAATTTGCCTTCAGGATACCGCGATCACTGTATGCCCATTTTCGAGGAGTTGGAAGTGCTCGCGGTGTAGAATCAAAACATCCTCAACAGTTTGGTCCTCCTCAAGAAAAATCTCAGCTCATTCTCTAAAAGGGAGCACCACTACACCATCACTATAGAACGCGCTACGCCCAAGCTCTGGACATCCCCCGTTGCAAATTGAGTGACACACTCAGAGGGGGTACCCTTATTTCTCCATGGAAATATACAATAAAGGACTGACTGAGGCCATAATAAGTAACCTTGAACCCAAAAAGCAAGTCCTTTCAGTGATGAGTTCGTCAAGCAAGCGCTGAAGGGATGATTGGTGGGTAGGCCGCTCTACTCCTTTGATGGAGTGTCTTGAGGAGCCACTTTTTGGTCACTAACCCCTTCCCTGCCATCTCGGAAAGTTTTAAATATTAGTTTTATTTATTCTATTTTAACAAGTTGATTCAAGAGTGACAGAATAGTTTAAGATTTCATTGTTCTTTCCGTAGCATTTGTGGGTTGCCGCCATTGCTTGGACTAGGTTGGATAGCCGAGGCCGGCTGGTCAGCTGTGATAAACTGATAATCATCCATGGCGGATCCATGGAACATGATCTGCCAATGTTCCACATGACATTATACGTGCCAATTATAAACCTTTACGGCTTTCTTACATTGCTGTATGACATTAGTATAGTGGAGAAGGGTTGGGAGTTGGACATTGCTTGTGTTAATCGTGTAGACAAGCAAAAATGGTAAAAAATGATTATGTGAATAGTATAAAACCTGAAGACGGGATCAGATTCCAGTTCCCGCAACGTGGTGAATTAGTTTTTACTAATCAGTTATGGAAAATGTCCGCAATAATTTACTAAACAATAATAAACGGACCATCACCCACAATGAACTTTAAACATATTTTTTTTCGTGTAATTTAACACATTTAACATTGATTTTAAAACTTGTTTTAAACTTTTATTAATATTGTCTTAATAGAGATTTTCCCAACTATATCAAAACAATTAATTTAGAACATGTTTCAAACTTGTTTCGAGCTTGTATTTATATTGTTTTAATATATATTTTAAGAACTATTTCAAACAACTTTGAACTTATTTCAAAATGATTTCAAACTATTGTTTTAATATCACATTTCGCCAACAATATCAAAACAAGTTTAAACTTATTTCAAGGTTAGTTGTATTAAAACAATTTTAATACCAAACTCATTTCAAATTTATTCCAAAATATTTTAATACGTTTCAAAACTTTTATGCTGCTTGGGGTTTGATTTGTGAAACTATTGCGTTCGTACTATAAACCAAGATATAAGATTATTTTACCTTTACTGGCTAGGATAAATAATGTTTCAAGTCACTAAATAATTTTTTTAAAGCTACGTATGCTGCGGTGTTTGTTTAGTGCTCAGACACGAATTTTGTTGTCTAACAGCAAGTGATTTATTTATTTGATGGGGCCTATAAGGGAGCCAATAGGATATGAGCGTTAATATTAACATGACACGTCCAAGGGGCGCAATTGCGTTGAAGACGAGCGCCACGATCTTTGGAGATGAGCTCCCAACATCGGTATTGATGAGAGCCCCTTGATGGCCGGTGGCTGTCGACGTTAGTTCCCCACCTTGGGCACCCATACCTATGGCCACGGCCCACCTAGATTTCCCCCAGGCTTAAAAAAACATAATATCCAAGCGTCAGTGTAAACAATTGCAGTTTGTAAAAAAATATTTTTTTTAATTAGTAATTATTTGTGTAGAAAATGACTTATGATTAAAACACTTACGCAAGAAAGGTACTGTATATGATTTACGTGAATATTTAAAAAACGTATAATCATACAAAAGGCCGTCTAGACAGCTATATTGTCACATACAATAAAGAATTTTGAATTTGAATATAACTAACCCAGCGTCGCGGCCTCGGAAGGAGATATGGGTTCGCCGCGATCATCGGTAACGTAGGGTAACATGGCTGACTTTAAGCAAGCACAATAAAAAACTGTTAAACTTAGAAACATGTAATTTCTACACAATGTTCAGTAAATAGTAATAGTGTTCTTTCAATTTAAGTGTTTTTGAAGATCTCAGTTCAATGTAATATAAAAATTAGGTAAGTGTAGCTGATGGCTTATGCATAACAGACAAGTATCCATTTTTTGTCATGTTTACCCATCCATGCATCCCAATACAAATTTTCATATAGGCGTCCATGCCTTAGTTGGTAAACAATACCCCCCCTCACCGGGAGAGGGGGGGGGGGTTAAAGATGACGAGCTCCCGCAATGGTTGTGAAAAACACCCTCGATCGGCTGAGACGAACGTTTATTCATCGATTGTTGATGAAGAGCATCTCTGATCTTTGAAAACGAGCGCTCTCTCGATCATCATCTGTGGTTCCAGTGCGCCGGGTGGTGGCGGCCTCGTCGCATGGGCATGTGGTCAAAGTATGTAAATAACCCCCGTCGCAGCAGACCTGCGTACTCAGCGAATTTCCAAATTAGTAATATTAATTTTGACCAGCTAAACTTGTAAAGAAAATATCATCACGTGCTCATAAATAGGGAAATAAATGTCTATTCTCCTTAAGATAAATATAGAGAAAGAGTATGCAGGTATGCTGCCATGGGGGACACTAAAAGTAGGTTTTTAGCATAGAAATAATTTATTTTGACCATATAAAGCCATATAGTAAATTTCATCAATATCTGTCCATAAATAAAAGAGTTTGCCTATTCTCCATATGATTAACATGGGAAAAGAGTATGCAGGTTTGCTGCCATGATAAGTACAAAAACCAAGATTTTTTACCGTAAATGGATGAATTTCAACCAAATGAAGCTAAATACCAAGTTTCATCCAAAAATATTGGTTAATAAGTGAAATATTAACACATCCTTATTCTCCATAAGATTAACATTGGAGCCCCAAAAGACAATGTACTGTCTTTAGACTCTGTAATATCTCGGTAACCAATGGAGATAGAGCAAAGCTTCAAAATACTAAATTGTGAGTTTTTTGAGCTAAATCCAATGGTCAAAATAAAAATTAAAATTTTTTAAAATTTACATATGAAAAATGCAAAAAACCTATTTTTGGGGTACAAAACCCCCCAAAACTACCCCTTCCGGTAGGTCGATATGTCTGGTTTACGAACTCATCCGAATAAACGTAAGATTACACATCTCTACCAAATTTGGTGTTCATCGGACCATTTTTACGAGAGTTATCGTGTCTAGGGACACATATATACATATATACATATAATATATATATAAAAATTTTAATGACTATTATTTTTGGTCTCTAGGCACCTCAAAACGATAAAGTAACATGGTCCCGGGCTTAGGTCTTACCATGAGACCTACGGTAATAGCTTATTCTCTATGGGAAATTCGCCAATACATGTTTAATAGCAGCTGGGCACATCGCAGCTTCGATACAGCTCCCTGTGATAGCAGGTGGATGCAGCATTTGCGAATGTGGGCCCTCAGATCAAATATAACTTTATATGTAGATATGAGGCATGGTGGAACACCATGGGTATGAGGTAAGTAATGAAGTAGGCTATATAAGCATTGACTTTGTAAAATCAATCGAATAATTATTTACATTTGTTCTGAGAGGCGGACCACGGTCCTTTGGGTTTTGATGCGATTGTATTAATAGCTGATTCAATTTTGCTTAAAAGTCTTTTTAATTAAATATAAAACTTTGTATAGTACAAAGTAAGATAAATAGCTTAATGGTAATATTTGAGAATACTCTATGCGATTTGTTTGTTTACCATCATCTGCTAAGTCAAGTCAGCTGTTGTAGCTGTAGCGTCGTCTGTCGAGTGTTTTGTTGACTGCTGTGTGCTGTCCTAGGAGTTTTGTTGTTGTGGGTATCTTGAATAATATTGGCTTGTACAAATTCAGTATAGGGTATTTATATTTCTGTCTGAGTTTTATTCAAAATGTTTCTTAAATATAGTGTTTTCATTTTGTTTTCAATAACTTCATCACTGTGTGAGGAGTGTACGCTGCACTACAACCCACTTCCAGATGGCAAAAAGGAGTTGCTTAATAGAATATCTTTATTAAACAGCCAAAGGTTAGTTTTAAAAACATGTATTACGGTTTCTAATTAGTCCATATGCATCCAATTTCATCAAATCAGCCCTGATTTTAAAAGTAGTCTCACCAAGTTAAACAGGGATAGGCTAAGAAGTCATGGCTTTGAATTTTAAATAAATCCTGCTCTGACCAGAAAGTCAATTTGTCTTATTGCTATAAGGTCCATTCTTTAAAAGGTCGTTTGACTTTGTAGCCTTGAGATACTAAATTTTTAAAAAAATCGTGACTAAGTCACTTGTGAGTATAGACGGTGCTATTAGAAACTCACGAAGCCTACAGTAGACCTACCCAGTCAATGCACGTTTCATGGCATGACTAAAACGCCTGTAGAATGGCCCTAAGAGTGCTCACTACCAGCAATCATTGAATAATTTAACAGATAACATAGAAATAGTTTGAAACTAGGCCTATTAGGGTTCAATGGGTGATCTAAAAAAACCTCAAATTGCTTATTCACAAATTTACATAATCGTTCCCTCTCAAGCGCCAAAACTCAATCACAACTTATTTCTCCCAATTAATTGTTATGATGGTACAGAAGAAATAAAACTATCATCCTCTGTGTCTCGGGGGTCTTTCAAGTGACAAGAATCTCAAGAAAATTTTCATTATACAAAAGCGTGCAGCCCGTTCTATCTTCAGCTTAAGACCTTCCTGCTCATGTGTTGCGCACTTCAAAAACTTTCAAATCTTGACAGTAGGTACCATCTCTTTTTATATACGAAGCTGTTACTTTTGTAGTAGATAATAAGCTTATACAGCCACATTCTCAAAACTACAATACTCGCAATAGATTAGTCTAACACGTTATTCAGCATAAACTTATAATTTTTTAAGAAAAACGTAGCTACGTAGGTCTTAAATTGTTTAATGTACTACCCAATAATTAAAAAAAAAAAACATCAGTTGTAGTAGGCCTACAGCCAATTTTAAGATTCAACTCAAGAAATACCTTTTGGATTCTTGATTATTTGACATTCCTACATTCCATCACTAACTTCATATCTTCATATCCTGTTACATTCTCCTTCTTGGAAGTCACTCAAACATAGGCTACATGACCTAATCTAGTCTCCCAACCATCTTAACTGGCAACCCTCCATTTAAGAGAAGCTCTGCACAAGTTTATGACCGGTCTCATGCCCTATGGAAGAGGGTCCACGGGACTACGTGGGTGGTACATGTTATACAAACCAAATAGTATAACCTATTCCAATATACCGGTAGTAGAATTTCTCTTCACCGAACCCAGATCAACAAATCAACCTCCACTATTAGGGTAGATATTAAGTACCGTTATTAAGTACCGTATTAATTACCGTAGTACCGTATTAAGTACCGTAAGTACCTGTTTCTGGGATCAAGCAGGCCCGCAATTTTTATGTGACGCGCTATGGGCCCAAGAGATGCTTGTGCCCCCCCCCCCTTCCACCCCTCCACCCTCCTCTCCCGAGGATATGAATCACAAAAAACAAATCCAATGTCGCAGGCATTTGATGATTTGAGACGCGCATTCGCAACGTAAGAACAAAATGAAACAAAGATAGAACTATTTTTATTGTGTTTATTTTCGATTTTTAACTATCAAGTAGCAACACGCAGAGCATAGGCAGTGGCAATGATGAGTCATGAGTGGGAATCAAGAGTGGAGAAGATTCAATTGGCGGGCGGGCTATTTATAGGTCTACCAGACAGAGAGGAACCTGCGCAGAACCACGATTTTGAGAATCGCTCGCGAAGTAGGTGCTGTGGGGTGGGGAGAGGGCGGGGCAGCGCGGCAGGGGGAGATGGACCCGTGGTGGGAATCAGTCGTTGGCGCGCCGTTCGGGAGGACGGGGTTCCTGCCACGTCGCCTCACTTGTGTGCTACACAGTACAGTACTCGCTGTATACTGCAACCTCTACTGATCGCAAAACATTTATCAGTATTACTGTTAGGGGTACGAAGCCCCGTGGTTATGGCGTCAACACGTCAAAATCTGCTTGGCCCTTGCGCCCCTTGGCCCTTGCGCCCCTGGGCCCGGGCCCATTTACCAAATCGGCCCTGGGATCAAGATGAACAATCCCCATTTTTTATTGAATTCTGAAAAATGTTTAACATTGACAAAGCCATTCGGAAAACACCGTCAATTATTGATAGGCCCTAATTAAAACACTACATAACAATACTCCCCAACCACCTATACCGTACAACAACAATCCATAAAGATTTTAGCCTCTTAAATTTGGTTATTACTTTTATTTAACCTTAGAAGAATAGAAAACAAATTCATGTATGTTATCTTTTGTATATATAAACCAGTCGGGTAAAAGATGTAATTTATTTTTAATAAATTATTTATATGGTACCGCCTATGCACAGGCTCAAATTAAGGCTACATTTAGAGAACCAGAACTCAAAAACCGTTCAATATAGAATTGCGTAATTTCACCCAACTCTCATATAATTAAGTTAGCTTCATTTTTAGGTGTTTATTGTAAAAATTAAGTAAAAATAACCTTCAAATTAAAAAAAACTTGTAGTATCCGTGTAACAAAAATGTTGGCTACCGGTTGTTCAACTGAGAGGGTTAAATTAACCACTAGAATTATTTTGGATCTACATTTAGTTAGGCCTACTGTATTCTAGAAAACATTCTTTAAGGGAAATTTGATGATTTTATGTTTTAATGTGTTCCAGGTTTGTTGTAACAGCTGGTGGGTTTACTTACGCTGTTACCATTTGTAGTGAAGTTTCAAAAAATTATCCAAATGCTGCTGCAACTCGAAGTTTCAATAGTGATAAAAACACAACAGTCATCGGACGCTTGAACGATACTCACATTGTAGGAGGAAGTAAGTTGATTGACTTTGAAAATTTAAATAGCCTTTGAATTAATGATTAAGATTATCTAACCTGATCTTGGATTGCTGGAGAACTGAGATGAAAGCCTTTAAACGTAAGAAGAGAGATCTTGTTTATCTAAAGAATTGGCATTTTTTGTTTATCCACAAAAAACAAGTTGGCATAATCGCCATTAAGTTACATAGTAGAAATCTATGAAAAAGTTTATCGGGACGGTGGCGTCATCCTGTAATCCAGCTACTTGAAGGTCACGAATTGTGGATAGTAATAAACAGAATAGGGATCCTCACTATTTATGATCAATTTAACTTAAATTCGCTACTTCTTGTGAAAACTGACTCCAACTGGAACACTAAGACGAGACTACACCAGCACTCGTATAACCTGTGTACAAAAATGACATTGATATACTAGATGTAGATGGAACTTTACAAGGGATAGCAACCCCAATGTAGGATATAGGCTAGGCTATTTAACAAACTCCCCGAAGATGTCAGAAACCTGAAGACAACCCACTTCAAGACTCGGTTGAAAACAAAGAATTTCTACAGTGTGAAGGAGGAGTTTTATAATGGCACCACTATAGGCATTATGCAACAACCGGCCGCCAATCAAAACAAAACAACACATGTACATATGTAAATATTAGATTTTATTAGTTTTTGTAGTAGTGAAAAAAATTGACAATATGTATCCAGCAAGCTGGTCATCGATCGAGGATTAGTAATGGTAATGATGGCTTGTGGATGCGATATTCCCTGGTGGGGATTAACGTCCGCACTGGTGAATACTAGCTCATCCATAAAGACCATCCCCATAATTAGATCAATTTGTAAATATGTGGTTAAAATTGTGGTTTGGATCCCATGTTAAACTGTAGGTCCCTAGATACCATTGGCTGTTGGGCTATGAATTAACAGTCTGGTCTAAGGAGAATGTCGGCCTTAGTCAGTAATGAGACTACAAGATCGCGCCACAATCATCCTACACTCTCATTCACACTAGGCTGTTTTAACTACCTATTTTAGTTAGGTCGCCATTTCAATGAAGGTATTCTGGTATTAACTCAACTGTGCTATTTGGATTGATTATTTTTAGGTTAATCTTTTATGTCCGAATGCACTAATCTGTTCCACAAATGCTTATTTTTTCACTTTTAGAATCTTTCTATTTTAGGTGATTGGATATTGCTTACCTATGCTGGTGGAGACATGCTAAACCACACTGACCATGGGCACAACAAGTCTTTCACAACGTCGCTAATGATAACGTGCAACCGGGAGTCAGATGAGGTTAGTTCTTAGCTCTTTCAATTGAGAAAAAACAAATTATTCCTGCGCGATGTACTGAAAACTAAAGTTTTCTTACTGATGTGTTATGTGGTACTGTTGGGCCTATAAGTTTCTTATTGCATTTCTAATAATAACAGGGTGTCTACCAGTTGGGAAAAGTTGGGAAGACGTTTAAAAGTGAATTTTGTGAGGTTTGGAAAAGTAGGAAATTTAGGCTTTTGGTCGGATAAAAATCATATCAAGAAAGTAAATTTACTTTATTTTACAAACTATTACACTTTAGAGAATTTTACAAAATTACGGGTGGTGTGTCTGGGATTTTGGTCAGGGATTCCAGAAAAGTTGTCTGGAAAAGTCGGAAAATCCATTTGTGAAATTTCGTTGACACCCTGCATAAGTATTTCACTACTTTACTTCTTGTTAGATCCTGTAGTTTAATCTTCTGAGAGACCTATTGGGTTGTTAATTTCTTATCCAGCTTAATTCAGTCGTGTAAGAAGTGTTTAATTAATATTTTAATATAAAAATAATTGATCGTAATTTTACCAGGTAAATATTTTATTTTATAATGACGCTGATATGTAACTAACTCAATATATTACAAATAATCTTACACAATATTATTTACAAAAATGCATAATTTACATCTTAACTACTATCAGTAACATAATCTAAGTGACATAAGCGTAGTATTGTAGGTTATCAGGAGATGGCGAATGAGTCTCTCTCTCTCACTCACGATACTCACAGCTGATGAGCAACTATCTGTAAAAAACATTTATTTTTGTTACACACTGTTCTAAATAGTAAATACTCCTGTAAACAATTATTTTAATCAGTTGATTTTAAATTTTCATTTTGTAAATTTACAAGAGGCAACTCCCTCACATAAGTCTTCTCACTAATTCTCTATCTCCCCACTGTCGTAAAGTGTTTTTGGCCTAAATTGAATTCTAGATCAAGATTGTTCAACAAGATACACCAGAATAAAGCACTTACAACATGTATTTTTAAAGTGGTACTGTTTTAGCGAATTTCCCTATAGGGAATACGCTATTGTGGTAGTAGCCATGGTAAGACCTAAGCCCGGGACCACTTTACTTTTTCATTTTGAGGTCCCCAGAAGGCAAAAACACCATTCGTTCATTTTCATATATATGTATATATATACTCGCCTACGGCTCGATGGGGGCTCCGCCCCCATGCCCCCTAGTTCGTTCCCCTTAATTCATTAACGTCTCATGAGTTGAAAAAAACACAAATCAAAGTTCAAATTGTGTCTCAACGTAGGGTTTGGTCCTAAGGTTAACAAAATCCCTAAGGTTAATCTAGGAAGAATTATTGGCAGGATTCCTAGCTATAGGTGTAACAAATACGATAATTACTAAATTATGACAACGACTAAACTTGTATTAAAATTGACTCATGGTTTTTACTTCAGTATGACCTAGTTGAAGTTATAATATGTACTAAATTTCAAACATCTAAGTACCATAATAGTAAATTTGAAGTCTTAGGATAGCACCATTTTCGGTGAAAGAACTTTACAATTTAGAAAGTACGCCCCTATTAACGGGTGAAGGGGTGAGGTACAGCTAAATTTCATAAGACTAAATTTTCAGAGTGTCTAAAATAAAACGTAACACTGGCAAAACATATCGATATTGCAGTATATTTGGCAGATTGACGTAAATTACTAACACTTTACATGAAAAAAAACCTCAAGTTTTTACGATGTTTTTGGACTTAACTTTGAATGAAATCGGAAAATAGCTGATACTATTGAAAGAACGGTTGAGGTCACAATATGTACTGAATTTCAAGCATCTATGTGCCAGTATGGTAAAAAAACTTATTAAATCAACAAGACTTTTGTGAAAAGATTTCAAAATTTTGAAAGTACGCCCATTTTAAAGGGTGAAGGGGGTGAGATACGGCAAAGTTTTCTTTGGACCAAACTTGTAGAGCGAATAGAATAGAAGGTAACTATGTCAAAACTCAAATTGATATTGCAGTATATTTGGCAGATTAAAGTAAATTACAAACACTATAAATGAAAAAATGTTAAGGATTTTGTGTTTTTGAAAACCTTTTTAGGCCTCAACTTTGATGGAAATTGTTCACTGGCTTTTACTATAGTTAGATTTAGTTAAGGTCATATGTACTAAAATATACATAATGTATATGTGCCCCTATATGTTCAGGCACATATCTGCCATGATAGTAAATAAACAATATAAAATAGCATATTTTTTGGAAATGAATTTAGAAATTTTGAAAGGACACCCCTTTTAAGGGTGAAGGGAGTGAGATATGGCAAAACTACACCGGAATAACTCATATAGAGCGTCTGATATGTCCGCTCTGACGCCATGAACTTTCCGTCAGATTTTAGGTAGGACCTCTCGTTCAAAAGTTACGACCTGCAATGTCGTGGCTTTACAATTATTTTGGACTGAAATTAGATTAAAACTGTCCAATGGCTGCTACTATAGTATGACCTAGTCAAGGTCATAATATGTACTAAATTTTAGACGTCCATGTGCTACAATAGTGAATAAAAATATTGAAATAACTTAATTATTGTGAAAGAATCGTGAAATTTGATAGTACGCCCCTTGTAAGGGTGAAGTGGGTGTAATATGGAAAAATGTGTGAGGACCAAATGAGTAGACCGTCTAAAATATAATACAAAAATTGAAAACGTACATCGATATAGTACAATATTTACAAGATTTAAGTCAATTACAAACACACTATACGTTAAAAATGTTAAGGATTTCGTGTTATTACGAGTTTTTTTTATCTAAAATTAGGTTTAAATCGGCCTATGAATGCTATTACAGTTAAACCTATATGAGGTCATAATATTTACTAATCCATTTGCCTTAATAGTAAATAAAAAATATTAAAATAGCGCAATTTTCGTGGACGAATTTTAATATTTTGAAATTACGTCCACTTTTAAGGGTAAAGGGGATGAGATACGGGAAAATGTCAAGGCACCAAACTTGTAGAGCATCTAAAATACAGTACAATAATTGAAAAATATTTATCAATGTAGCACCATATTTACCAGATTTAAGTAAATTACAAACACTTTACATTGCAAAATTTTAAAGATTTCGTATTTTTACGATTTTCTTGTAGCTAAACTTAGATTGAAATTGGCCAATGGATGCTACAATAGAAAGGCTACTATTGGAGCATTATATGTACTAAAGTTCAGATATCTATTTGCCATAATAGTATATATAAAAAATAAAATAGCGCAATTTTTGTGAAAAAATTTTGAAATTTTGGAAGGATGCCCCTTTTTAAGGGTGAAGGGAGTGAGATACAGTAAAATGTCACATGACCTAACTTGTAGAGCATTTAATTCCCAACTAACGATTTCCCATCAGATTTGAGGTAGTAACTCTCGTTCAAAAGTTACAGAGAAAATAGAAAACCCTTACATATTCAAATTTTTTATTTCTACCCTTTTAATTTTTTTGGAGGGGTTGAAATCGAAAATTGGTGGATTTTAGATTTTTCCCGATGGTTTCTGAACAATAGCCACCTACATGCCAAATTTCAAGTTTGTAGCATAATTGGAAGTGGTCAATAATTTTGATTCTTGTGAGTGAGTTACACATGCGGGTGTATAGTTATTTAGACTCGCCTACGGCTCGATGGGGGCTCCGCCCCCATGCCCCCTTTGGGGGTTGCCCCGAATTCGTTGAATAATTTAAAGTCAAGTATTGAACAGGCTAGTTCCACCAACTAACTGGACAGCGAAGACAGTAAAAAAACGCGCTAATACGCACTCTTCACAATCAATAATAATAATAACAATAATATCCTTTGAAAATATTTCACGGGGCTCAGCCCCCATGCCCCCTAGTTGATTTTACTAATTTCGTTAATCATTCACAAAGTCTCAAATAATGAACTTTCTAGTTCCACTAAAGTACTGAACAGGCTAGTTCCATCGAAGTTTTGAAAAGCTAAGTTTTAAATTACGTGTAACTCTACTACAAAAGTGTGTGATACTAACTCCTCCACGTTACCAACCACTTGGTCTGGAACGTCAACGATTTTAGATGCGGCACAGAAAAATTGCAATGGGGCAAAATTAATCCAAATTAAGTATCTTTAAATTAAATTTTCATTGATAAAAAAAATGTAATGTGCCCACTATAGCAAAACAATAATGCTAATAAATAGAAAATAATTGATTATGTGAAAATAACTATTAAAATAATAAAATAATCAAGCTATAATAATAGAAAGTAACACTTAAACCAAATCTAGCATCGCCAACCACGATATTAAAAGAATCGGAAAATGAAAACTAATAAAAATTGAAGTTTTGAAAAGCTAAGTTATTAATTTACTTGTAACTCTACTAAAATGTGTGATGCTAACTATTCCACGTTACCAACTACTAAGCCTGAAACGTCAACGAGTTAACATGCGTCACATTAAAATTGCAATGGGTCAAAATTATTCCAAATTAAGTATTTTTAAATGAGATTTTCGTAAATTTTAAAAATAATGTTATATGCCCATTAGAGTAAAACAATAATGCTAAAAAATAGAAAATAACCAATAGTAAGTGTGAAAATTACTATTAAAATAATAAAAAATCAAGCTATGCTAGTTAATACTCTTAAGAAATTAAAAATACAATTTGAACTAAATATAGTATCGCCAACCACGATATTAAAAGAATCTGCTGATACAAACTAATTAAAAATAAAAACTTGTAAATTTCAGGATATAGAAGAAAAACGTTTAAATTACTGAAATAGCAAATAACATTCAAATCAATAAGCGAAAACAAGAATTTAATAACATGAAAACAAAATCATAGGAAATAATAAAAACGGGGTAGATTCGCAAAAAACCCCTACTATTACAAACTACTACTAATTATAAGAATATAAAATCTAGACCTGTGAAATAATAATTTATCCATAAAAACCTGTTAGTTTTGTTCAATAGCCGTTTAAAAATTCTTAAAAACATATTTTAAGTGTGTATTAAAATAAAATATAAAACACTGATTATAAACAATGCAGAAAGATAATACTTAACTGTCTATTAAGTATCGTACTAAGTAATAGAAGTATATAACGTTAAGATCACAGCACGAGCTACACAGAAAATTCATTGAATGCGTAATTCGGCTGAGGGGTTCACATGGGGTGAATTTGAATAAGTAATCTAAAATAAATTGAAATTAAACAAGAACCTAACATTTAAATCTATTACTTTTGTTCAACACTTATTTAAACATTCTCAAAAATAAATTTTAAGTGTGAAAAATTCGAATATAAGACACTGAATATAAATCAAACAGAAAGATAATAATAAACTGTCTATTAAGTATTGTACAAAGTAATCGAAGTATGTTACGTTAAGATCACGGCTCAAGCTTCACAGAAAATCCATTCAATGCGAAGTTCAGCGGAGAATAATCCCGTGTGAATTTGAATAAGTAATCTAAAATAAATTGAAACAAAACGAGAACCTACATTTAAATCTGTTAGTTCAGCTAAACAGATTTTTAAAAATTCCCTAAAACATATTTATGATGTGAGTAAAATATAAAAGAAACGAGCTTTTAATGCAGCATAATCTCATGGCTATTTTGAAGTCAAATGGATAACGGTTTGTTATATGTGAGGGATACTAATGTTGCCAACAGCAAGGAAGCAGGTGTAGTTAAGACATGATTTAAATACAAGCGAGAACTAAGCGACTATTCACCCGCCATGGGAAATTAATTCATAGTAGGATAAGAAAATTCACCTTTGGTAAACATTCAAGATCGCGCATATGCTGCATAATCTACAAATTAAGGAATTATCACTGTATATATTATCGAGTATAACCCTGGGTCCCTGGTGAAATAACCCGCTCTCAATACAAAATAACGCCGTAGTTTACAATATATTAGAGTCTATCCATCGAAGGATACAATGAGTATATCAAACACGGGTGTAATTGAAAGAGATCATTTAAACATGAGCGAGAACTAAACCTGCAAAGTGATCTACGATACCACGCGGTGATATACGCTGATACGGCTGAACTACGTTACCGACAAATCTATATTTTTAACCTTTTTTATAGTTTAAAAGTAAAAAAGTTGTAGTTTTATGATTTTCCCTAAATTGAAACATCTCAAAGAATGTCCATGCCAAATTTCAAGTCTCTATCTTAAACGGTCGCTTCAGGACTTTAAGATCATCAGTGAGTCAGTCAGTTTCACATGGGGCTGTATATATTATAGAAGACTCGCCTACGGCTCGATGGGGGCTCCGCCCCCATGCCCCCTGTTTGGGTTCCTGTAATTCGATAATAATTTAAGAAGTCCCTCTGTCCACCTAGGGGTTGCCCCGATTTCATAAAAATACCAGAACTCAAAATTGGTCTTATGGCCTGGCGGCTATAGATCCCTAAAATTTTAAATGTTTTACATAAAATTATTTTTATATTAAAAATATATTTCTTTAAATATATGGTGTCTTCCGTGTTACCACCTATTTGAAAGTTGAAGGTAAGAGTAGAACAATAAAAGAGAATAGAATAATTCAATCCACGAATGCAATTAGAAAATTCCATTCAAAACTAAATAAAAAACTTTGTAACGGGGCAGACCCCCCTCCTTAAGAAATTCCTAACATATGCAAGAGTCGTTGATGCGGTGGGCGGAGTCTTAAAAATTTCGTAAAATAAACACCAAATAGAATATAATATATTTAAAAACAGTGCAATTTTTTTATGAAATAAAAATTTTCAAAGTACACTCTTTAAAGGGAGAAAGGGGTGAGATGTGGCAAAATGTCATATGAACAAAATTGTAAAGCGTCAAAAATTGTATGTAATACCAGTAAAAATATATTGATAAAATTATGCATTTACCACATTAAAATAAATTGTAAATACTATACAAGAAAAATGTTAGTAATTTCGTGTTTTCTCGGTTATTTAACTAATCTTTGATTGAAATTAGTCGATGTTTGCTCCTATAGTAAGACCTAGATAAGGTAATAATATATTAAAATTCATTTTGTATAGCCCCAGAACTGCAATATTATAAGAATATAGGTTGTATTACCTTATTTCCTCGGCAGTTCTAAACTTGAAACATCACACTTATGTTGACATATGTTTCGGTTTAACTAAACCATTATCAAAACACAGTACACTTGCAGATCCAAAAACTTGCAGGTGTGTGTTCGTGTAAATTATTTTATTTTAACTTTTGACAACAACCATTTGGATCTTCAAGTGTACCGTGTTTTGATAATGGTTTAGTTAAACCGAAACATAGGTCAACATATGTGTGATGTTTCAAGTTTAGAACTGCCGACGGAAATAAGGTAATACAACCTATATTCTTGTAATAATATACACTTAAATTGAGGCATCTATGTGCCATAACAGTAAACGAAATGTATTCAAATAGATCAATTTTTGTGAAAGAAATTCGATTTTGTGAAAGTATTCTCCTTCTTTAGGGTGCAGGGGGTGAGATATGCCAAAATGTCTTAGGACAAAACTTATAGAGCGTCTATTAGAATATAGTAATCTCAAAACATATATTTATATAGCAGTATATTTACCAAGTTAAAGTGAATTACAAACACTTTGCATGAAAAAATGTTAATAATTTTGAGTTTTTACAATTTTTATTACTAAACTTCGATTGAAATTGGAAAAAAGCTTCTACTATAGAAAGAACTTGTTAAGCTCATAATATAAACAGAAATGTATGCAGATATATTACATAATATTAAATAAAAATATCAAAGTAGAATTTTTTTCGAAAAACTTTAGAAATTTTGAAAGTACGCCGCTTTTTAAGGGCGAAGGGGGTGAGATACAGCAAAATTTCACAGGACCAAACTTGTAGAGCGTCTATAACAGAATATAATTAAGGCAAAACATTAAAGTGAATTAAAAACACTTTACATGAAAAATGTTAAGAATTTAGTGTTTTTATAATTTTCTTGGGCTAAACTTTGATTGAAATTGGCGAATATCGAGTACCATAGAAAGGTTTGGTTGAGGTCAGTATATAAAAAGAATTTTAGGCATCCATGTGCCATAAGAGTGAATAAAAATATCAAAATAGCGCGATTTTCGAGAAAAAATTTAGAAGTTTTGAAAGTCCGCCCCTTTTTAAGGGTGAAGGGGGTGAGATACGTCAAAATTTCAAAGGACCAAACTTGTAGAGCATCTAAAATAGAATACAATATTGATAAAACATGTATCGATATAGCAGTATATTTACCAGGTAAAAGTAAATTAAAAACACTATACATGAAAAATGTTAAGGATTTCGTTTGTTTACGTTTTTTCTGGACTAAACTTAGGTTGAAATTGTACAATGAATGCTATTATAGTTAGATCTATATTAGGGCATAAAATGTACAAAATGTCACTCATCGATGTGCTATAATATTAAATGAAAAATATTTAAATAGTGCAATTTTTGTTGACGAGTTATGAAATTTTGGAAGTACGCCCCTTTTTAAGGGTGAAGGGGATGAGATACGGTAAAATGTTATAGGACCTAACTTGTAGAGCGTTTAATTCCCAACTAACGATTTTCCCTCAGATTCGAGGTAGGACCTCTCGTTCAAAAGTTATAGCGAAAATGGTAAAACCTTACATTTTCGGGTTATCGGTTTCCACCCTTCGTTATTTTTTTGGGGGGTTGAAATGAAAAATTGTCGGATTTCGGACTTTTCCCGGGGGTATCAGATCTTAACCCATCCGCATGCCAAAAATCAAGTTTCCAGCTCACCTGGAAGTGACTTAGAATTTATGTAGATGAGTCAGTCAGTCAGTCAGTTACACATGGGGCTGTATATATTATTGACTCGCCTACGGCTCGATGGGGGCTCCGCCCCCATGCCCCCTTTGGGGGTTGCCCCGAATTCGTTAATTGTTCTAAGTCTTAAGAACTGAACAGGCTAGTTGAGGCCTCCACCCCAACTCTATACTTATCTTCTCTGACTTTTTTTAATAGTTCAGGAAATCTTAAGCATTTAAGATATTCTCTTGATATTTAAAGTTTAAATTTATACTTTTGTTTTATATTTTATAAAAAATGGTCAGGGTGTGTTTGTGGAGCTAAATTTCAGTCATCCAAGTGTCATAACAGTAAATAAAAAAATATTAAAATAACTCAAATTTTGTGAAAGAATTTTGAAAATACGCCTTTTTTGGGGTGAAGAGAGTGAAATGCTACAAAATCTTAAGGGCCGAACTTAAAAAGCATCTAAAAAATATAATGCTGCCAAAACATACATCGTAATGGCAGTATCTTTACCGGGTTTAACAAAATCACCGAAAACTGTACATAAAAAAGGTTAATAATTTAGTGTTTTCACAGTCTTTTTACTAATCTTGGATTGAAATCGGCCAATGGCTGCTTCTATAGAAAGAACTAGATATATTCACAGTTTATACCAAATTTGAGGCATGTATGTGTCATAAAAGTAAACGATAAATATTGAAATAGAGCTATTTTGGTGAAAGAATTTCGATAATGTGAAAGTACGCCAATCTTTACGGGTGAAGGGGGTGAGATGCGGCAAAACTGCATTGGACTGAACTTGTAGAACGTTTACAATAGAATGTAATACTAGCAAAACAAATATCAATATGGCAGTGTATTTGGCAGAATAAAGTAATTTACAAACACTTTACACGAAAACATGTTAAGAATTTTGGGTTTTTCAAGGTTTTTTGACTTAATTATAATTTAAATTGGTTAATGGCTGCCACAAAGGTAAGATCTAGTTGATACCATAATATGTACTAAAGTTCAAGCATCCGTGTGCCATATTAGTTAATAAAAAATTTTAAAATAGCGAGATTTTTGTGAAAAAATTTGGAAATTTTGAAAGTAAGCCCTTTTCTAAGGGTGAAGGGAGTGAGATACGGCAAAATTTCACAGGACTAAACTTGTAGAGCGTCTAATTCCTGACTACGAATTATCCCTCAGATTCGAGATAGAACCTCTCGTTCAAAAGTTACAGAGTATTTAGAAAATGCCTTACATGGTGTAGATTTTACCATACAAAATTTTAGGGGGTTAAAATTTGAAAACTCAATGTTTTGCGATTTCCCCTTTGTATTAACCATACAAACTACGTGTGTACCAAATATCAAGTTTCTAGCTCATCCGGACCAAAAATTACGATTTCTCTATTGTTCCAGAACCGGCAAAATCCCACTACTTATGTTCAAAAATCCGGAAAAAGTGAAAAATGTATTTTGTGAGTAAACGAGAGGAGATACGGTGAAATATGTAAAGATAAAAATTTTAGATATTTAAAAGATCTATCAAAATTGTTATGTAAAAGTTTTTGAAGAACAAACCGTTTAGTCACTAGAGCCCAAAAACCAAAAACTGGGTTTCATTAAAAACGCTCTGGAGACTTAACGGTGCGAGATGTGATAAAAAGTCACAGGACCAAAGTTGTAGATAATTAAATTCCCTATCGTAGTATTGTTCTCAAATTTTAGATAGGACGAAGCGTTTGGCCGCTAGAGCCAAAAAACTAAAATTACAATTTCGGAAGTCCGCCATTTTGAATTTTTTTTAGTAGGTTAAAACTACAAATTTGCAAGTTTAAGATTTTATCCTTAGCATTGACCATTCAGGCTAGACGTATGCCAAATTTCAAGTCTCTAGCTTAAATAGTTATGTCAGAACTTCGTATCCCATATAAGTGAGTGAGTCAGTTACACATGGGGCTGTATATATTATGGACTCGCCTCCGGCTCGATGGGGCTTCGCCCCATGCCCCTTAGGGGTTGCCCTAAATTCGTAAATTAATAAGAAGTCTACTTGTTAAACAGGTTAGTTCCAACCGAAGAACGGGTCAGCCAAGGCAGTAACAAAAGTGTCTTATATACACTACTAACAATCAATAATAATAAAACGCTTTGAAAATCGTCTACGGGTTTTTAAACCCCCTTCCTAATTCATCTTAATTCGTTAAAAAAATATAATTGATAGTTGTGAAATAATAAATAACCTTGTAAATAATTTAGGTATTATGCTCAATATCGGTACTGTAGAAAATTTTTGATACGCATATGACTGAATTAATTGGCGTATTATGAAAAAAAGAAGTGAAATAAATATTTCAGCTTCAATTTAAGTAGGTTGTACTAAAAAAGGCAAAAGAAGCATATTTGTAAGTACAAAAATATAATTTAAGTCAAGATTATTGTAGCTGTGTTTAATGAAAAGAAGTTTAAAAACAAAGAGTTTGAATGTAGTTGTGGTTGTTGCTATAAATATAATTAGTAGTGGTAGTTACAGTAATAAATGTTTCTCTGTTATTTAGCCAGCTCTTGGAGTTGCAATCGTGGAAGAAGTGACATAATCCCCTGCCTCACCCAACTCAAATGAGAAATTAAAAACTTCAGGAAATAGATTACAAAGGTTTAAATCAAAGAAACAACGAATAAAATTTAAATCAATGAGTCAAAACAATAATTAAATAACATGAAAACAAAATTAAAGGAAAATAATAAAAACGGGGTGGATCCGCGAAAGACCCCTACTATTAGAAAACATTTTACTGTTTGTTTTTGAAAAGTTAAGTTTTAAATTACGTGTAGCTCTACTACCAAAATGTGTGATACTAACTCCTCCACGTTACCAACCACTTGGTCTGGAACGTCAACGATTTTAGATGCGGCACAGAAAAATTGCAATGGGGCAAAATTAATCCAAATTAAGTATCTTTAAATTAAATTTTCATAGATAAAAAAATGTAATGTGCCCACTATAGCAAAACAATAATGCTAACAAATAAAAATAATTGACTATGTGAAAATAACTATTAAAATAATAAAATAATCAAGCTATAATAATGCATAAACTAAAGAAATTTAAAGTAACACTTAAACCAAATCTAGCATCGCCAACCACGATATTAAAAGAATCGGAAAATTAAAACTAATAAAAATCGAAGTATTGAAAAGCTAAGTTATTAATTTACTTGTAACTCTACTAAAATGTGTGATGCTAACTATTCCACGTCACCAACTACTTAGTCTGAAACGTCAACGAGTTAACATGCGTCACATTAAAATTGCAATGGGTCAAAATTATTCCAAATTAAGTATTTTTAAATGAGATTTTCGTACATTTAAAAAAATGTAATATGCCCATTAGAGTAAAAGAATAATGCTAAAAAATAGAAAATAACCAATAATAAGTGTGAAAATTGCTATTAAAATAATAAAAAATCAAGCTATGCTAGTTAATAAACTTAAGAAATTAAAAATACAATTTGAACTAAATATAGTATCGCCAACCACGATATTAAAAGAATCGGCTGATACAAACTAATTAAAAATAAAAACTTGTAAATTTCAGGATATAGAAGAAAAACGTTTAAATTACTGAAATAGCAAATAACATTCAAATCAATAAGCGAAAACAAGAATTAAATAACATGAAAACAAAATCATAGGAAATAATAAAAACGGGGTAGATCCGCAAAAAACCCCTACTATTACAAACTACAAATTATAAGAATATAAAATCTAGACCTGTGAAATAATAATTTATTCATAAAAACCTGTTAGTTTTGTTCAATAGCCGTTTAAAAATTCTTAAAACATATTTTAAGTGGGTATTAAAATAAAATATAAAACACTGAATATAAATAATGCAGAAAGATAATAATTAACTGTCTATTAAGTATCATACTAAGTAATAGAAGTATATAACGTTAAGATCACGGCACGAGCTACACAGAAAATTCATTGAATGCGAAATTCGGCTGAGATGTTCACATGGGGTGAATTTGAATAAGTAATCTAAAATAAATTGAAATAAAACGAGAAACTAGCATTTAAATCTGTTCTTTTTGTTCAACACTTATTTAAACATTCTCAAAAAAAAACATTTTAAGTGTGAAAAAATCTAATATAAGACACTGAATATAAATCAAACAGAAAGATAATAATTAACTATTAAGTATTTTACAAAGTAATCGAAGTATGTTACGTTAAGATCACGGCTCAAGCTTCACAGAAAATCCATTCGATGCGAAATTCGGCCGGAAGAATATTTCCGTGTGAATTTGAATAAGTAATCTAAAATAAATTGAAACAAAACGAGAACCTAACATTTAAATCTGTTAATTCTGCTCAACAGTTATTTAAAAATTCCCTAAGACATATTTATGATGTGTGTAAAAATATAAATAAACGAGCTTTCAATGCAGCACAAATTAGAGTGTATCCATCGAACACGGGTGTAGTTGAAAAAGATCATTTAAACACGAGCGAGAACTAAACCCGAAGAGTGATCTACGATACCACGCGGTGATATAGGCTGAACTACGTTACCGACAAATCTATATTTTTTACCTTTTTTATAGTTTAAAATTAAAAAAGTTGTAGTTTTATGATTTTCCCTAAATTGAAACATCTCAAAGAATGTCCATGCCAAATTTCAAGTCTCTATCTTAAACGGTCGCTTCAGGACTTTAAGATCATCAGTGAGTGAGTGAGTGAGTGAGTCAGTTACACATGGGGCTGTATATATTATAGATATATATATATATATATATATATATATATATATATATATATATATATATATATATATATCTATATATCTATGTGTCCGTGGTACTGATAACTTTTGAAGGAGACCTCCGATTTTGATGAAATTTGGTATGGAGGTGTAAGACCAGATCTATTTTCATGAGTTCGCGAACCAGCATTGTCGGGTTATTGGAACGGGGTTTTATGGGATTTCAAAGGGGTCAAAAATGGGTTTTTGGCATTTTTGGACCTTAATTTTTAAAATTCATCAATTTTAACTGAAACTATTTAAAAGAGCTTAAAAAAACAAACAATTTGGCATTTTGAATTTTTATCATAGCATAACTGGTTACGGGGCAAATACAAAAATGTGTTTTCCATGTTATTCTTATGGGAAATTAAGAAAACCCTATATATTGCTTATTTATTGACATAACTTAATCAAATTTTGTATGTACATTATCTATATTATAAGGTTTAACTTATACTTGCTTCCAAAACCCATATGGCGGCAAACCTACATACTCACCCCCATGGGGTTTATGGGGAAAATAAAAAATTGCAAGAGTTTGATACAATTTTGTGTTTACATTCATTCACCAATTATTGATTAACTTAGATTTTCTAACAACACCCAATGGCAGAAAACCTACATACTCGATCTTATGGTGTTTTTATGGGGAAAGTAAATAATCTGAAATTCCATTGGAAATTCGCTGAGTACGCAGGTCTGCTGCGACGAGGGTGTTTAGAGGTTATTTAGTGGATGTAAAGAATTAATTCATCCCATAGGCAAATAAGTAGAACAATTGAACTTGTCCTTCAACCATTATAAACATTGAAGTACGGTATTTTTAGCCCAGTCAATGAAGGGTAAACACCGGAACAAATTTGTAACAGTTTGAAACCTATACCATTCGATAGTACCCACCTAAGGGGTCAAAACCCCAAAAGTCCCCAAAAATCCCCTGGTGGCATTTCGCACAGCCCCCCTTTAAAAACCCCCTGGACCCCTAATTGCATGAGTTTATAAAAACCCTTGTAGAATCGTTACCAGAAGGACTAGGCTCCTAAATTTTTTATTGTTGTATTCCTTATTAAATTGTCTACAGAAAGTGTCATTATGCATTTTTAGCTAAGGTCACTCATTAGTCAGTTATTTACAGTCAAACTCAAATTTTATTAAAATTTTAAGATATTATTTTGCTTTTTTAGGTCTAAGATGAAAATACGAAGTAGTTCGTGAAAGTGCTTGGGACAAAAGTTATAGGGAATTTCATAACGAGTAAATTGATATATATAATATGGTATCTACGGTCACGAAAATCTTGTAAAAGCCGTCCAAAGCGAGAGCGGTGCCGGTTGCGGGCCGGCGCTGGGGTCGCGCCGGCCGCCGCGAGCCAACGGCTGTTTCGCTCACCGTGCACCATTTAGATATGAATAACTTTGACAGTGACGTTGAAAATAGTTTATCTTATAGAAACACTTATTATGAATATTTCTACCTTCATTCGGTCCACGTTTTGTTACATTGCGTGTAAAAAAGTGTTTGTCATAGTTTTTAATTTCTAAATGTTCAAACTAATATCATAGTTTAGGCACTTTTAACATTTTTGGGTGCGATAAATCGGGTATTCATGATTTTTTGCAAAGTTGTATAAGATGATTAAACTTAATGATTTCAACAATTTTTGCCCTCGGGGGACGAACACATCATGGAAAAAATATGGAACTTTTTTTGTAAATTTTATTTATTTGTAAGGACGATTTTTCCGAAAAAATGTTATTCTAAAAACTACTTTTATTACACTACAATTGTAATGCCCTACAATTTAAGACCTCAATAATTGAAGTACAGTTTATAACAAGTAGTTCTCTTCGTAGGCCTACACTAATTCAAAGTTAGTATTTTTTTATTTCAGGGAAAAATTAAGGTTTGGATTTTTATCCATTAAGGTCAGCTAATTGAGTACTATTCATTGTTTGAAGTAAGTCCTAAACAATGGTAAATTTTCATTTTTAAATAAGAAAAAAATAAAAATTTAAATTTTAGTCTTAAATTTTTGTATTATTAACACTATTTTTTATGTTAATAGACCCATTTTAATGCATTTTTCCATTTAATTGAAAATATAAGCAAATGCCAAAACAAGTATCAGCTTAAAATGAGCAATTAAAAATAATCAGGTCGGTAGATCCATGCCTGCGGTTTTTTTATATGGGTTTAAAGGGACAAAATTTTAAAATATACAATACAAAAACATGTTTATTTTACGGGAAATAACGAAACCCCATCTTGCTTATTTTTCATATATCTTCATAAAATTTAGTATGCACATTCATACAGTTAAGAATAGTTATTATTATCTCCAAATATTCACTTCACAGTAATACTACGTAAAACACAGTTAGTATTCCTTTTTTATATAAATCGCAGCATCATTATATCAGGGTCCGTAAGTAGTAGTACCTTTTGGGTACCATATATAATGTTTATATTTCATTAGTCTATTGCCATAGCAATATATCATACTCGTTATAGAATGCCTGCGTACTAACCAAAATTATACATAATCATGAAGTTTATAAAAATCACATAGGTCTACGTTTACTACTGATGTAGGAATATGTAGAATTGCTGAGACTGGACCATTTTCGACAAATAAAATTTAATCCTAAATATTTGAAAATCCATACTAAGTTTAGGGCAGATGTATGTGTACAAAAGTAGCAAGGATTTACCGGTAGTTATTTATAATAAAATAAACATATTTTAAATTGTGTTTTTTGGGTTTTATATGCATCCAGATAAGTTATTTCAAGAATTCAAAGCAATTATTTGTTTTTATGAGCTCTTTCAAAGGGTTTAAACTGAAGTGATAAGTTTTAATAAGTAAGAGAAAGATATTTAAAATACTTTTTTTATTGATTTACAGAGTTCATTTTGAACTGGCATGCCAAATTTTATCAAAATCACACGTTTGTTAGGGGGATGTTTTGAAATTTTTAAATTTAATGGATAAGCTAGCTAATAGCCCGTAAAAAACGACAGCTAATCAATAAGACTTGTTATGTATTAAAAATATATAAATGTCAAGTATTATAATTTTTATTGGTCACAGAGTTCCCTGAAAATTCAGAGAGGGTATTAATCTGAAACAAAATTTCTACCATTTCTTTATCAAACGTTAAGTGTCTACAGTAAGCATTTCAGTTTACTGAATACAAGTCAATATGACTTTCTCAAATTCTAAACCCATCGCAGACCTTTTCTTCATGACTCACTGTGGTCTTAAGGGAAATAGTATATTTCGTCACTAGTCCGGAAAGTGGTCGTTATCGGTGCAAGATCGAGTTTCACGTACGAGGCGAAGCCGAGTGGTATATATATAGCTTAATACTCGTAGCTTATATCGAGTACCGATATACCACTTTCGGACGATTTACGAACAGTACTTTTCTTCATACCACCATTAATAAATTTACAGTTTGGATAAAAATTAATAAATTTTAACGTATATACCCCCTCTTACGTTGTTATTTGTTTATCTTGTATTTGAACTATTTACAGCTGTTATTGAAAATAAAAATTAATTAACTTGTAAACTGTCCCGAAAACCACTGTTTTGCGGTCTAGTCCCGAAAACTTTGTTTACCAACACGTTTATCCAACCCAACGGGAATCAACTAGTTTCGATCACAGCTGACCCTTTCCGAAAACAACGTTTATCGCAATGGTCTGATGAAAATTCATTAGCTAACGTCATCCTATGCTTTTCTAAATAATATGCCTCAAATTCGATCTCAAGAGGTCAAATATGCCAAAGGTTATTGTATTTCATAGTTTCAGCGCAGTATGATTTCCAGTGAAGTTTGACCGCCTTCATATTCCGGCTTGTTCATCCATTTGAGGTCGATTTTGCAGTATTAAAATCTACTAATGCCTTTTTTATGTACAAATCAACCTATCCTTACATTTAAAATTTTCTACTAACTCTTAGTGGGCCGAACTCAGTGGCATTGAGCACTCAGAAATAGCGTTTTAACGTTCAGTCATAACAAAGCTGTGGTTACAGGTAAAAATTACAAAAAAAAAAAAAAAATGAAAAATGTGAGAAAATTTTAAGGGTTTTTGTTGTAGGCCATGGTGTGACAAAACATGGACCGAGTGGAGGTAGAAATATTCATGATAAGTGTTTTTATAAGATACACTATTTTGGCTTCCAACTGAATTTACAGTTTTTTTTTACCTAATTTAATTTTTTCATTATAATAAAAATATTAAGCTGTCTCCAGACTTCTCCGCATCCCTCGTAAATAGTACTGTGGATTGAAACGTAATTAAAAAATTCTAAAAACTAGAAATTTAATTTAATTTAAATTAAATTTATACAGTTATACCGATATTCATGTTTTTTCTATTTCGTAACGAAATGTCTTTTTAACTCAATGAATAATATAATTTTAAAACATACGTTAAAACAAATAGCTTATATCTAGTGTTAGTTGTGAGGTTGAAATCAATAAAAATAAACTCTATTTCTATGTTACCAAAATTTTCACCAAGGATCACATTTTAAATATAAATTTAAACTGTGTTTTTTTATCATTGTTACCTCTTAAAATATTAGTGGTCTTCTTAAAAAAAAAGAAAGATAATACTTTGCTACTTAGCAGTGATAGTGATAGATTTTTAAGAAAAAATAAGACGATACACGAGTACAATATAATCTTATGAACAAGTATCTGCAATAAGATTGGTAAAAAGTTTATAGATAACGATGCAAGAAGGGAGATACGAAAGGTCTGCAATTTCAAAAACATCGTTATTAGACCACCGATCGATTTCGCACTGAAACAAAAAAAGCACTAAAGTAACAAAATTTAAAATCACCCGTCATATATTTTAGAAAATGTGAGTTTCCGCGTATAGCGGCAGTTAACAGTCTCGCTCGACGATTTTGACGCCGAGGTAGAGCGCACCCTTCAATGCAATATTTTATTATATACGATATGCCTGGATAGACATTTGCAAAAATAGTGTTTTTCTAGATACTTAAAAATGAAAATTTAACATCGTTCCGGGCTTATTTCAAACAATGAAGCTGCTAAAACCTCAATTTCCCAAATAACTAATTTTTAAAATAGCTTAAGTAGAAAACTACTTATTATATTTTTTAATTATTGAGGTCTTAAATTGTATGGAATTAAATGCAGTGAAATACAAGGATAATCTTTTAGAACGCCATTTTTAACTAGTCCTTGCAGGTAAAAGTTACAAAAAAGTGAAAAATGTGAGAAAATGTTGAGTTTTTTCTATTTTAGACCTAGATGTCACAAAATATGGACCAAATGAAGGTAGAGAATATAAACCTACCTTCATATTTTCTATATTCATATTTTCTGTATTCATAGTACGTGTTTTTATAAGATAAACTATTTTCAACGTCACTGTCAAAGTTATTCATATGTACATGGTGCACGATGTAAATATCCGTTGACTCGCGGCGGCCGGCGCGACCTCAGCGCCAGCCCGCAACCGGCACCGCTCCCGCTTTGGACGGCCGTTACTAGATATTCATGACCGTAGATACCATATTATATATATCAATTTACTCGTTATAAAATTTCCTATAACTTTTGTCCCAAGCACTTTTACGAATTACTTCGTATTTTCATCTTAGACCTAAAAAAACAAAATAATACTTTAAAATTTTAATAAAATTTACGTTTGACAGTAAATAGCTGACTAATGAGTGACCTTAGCTAAAAACGTATAATGACACTTTCTGTAGACAATTTAACAAGGAATACAACAAAAAAAGATTTAGGACGCTAGTCCTTTTCGTAACGATTCTACAAGGGTTTTTATAAACTCATGCAATTAGGGGTCCAGGGGGCTTTAAAGGGGGGCTGTGCGAAATGCCACCAGGGGATTTTTGGGGACTTTTGGGGTTTTGACCCCTAAGGTAGGTACTATCGAATGGTGTAGGTTTCAGACTGTTACAAATTTGTTCCGACGTTGGCCCGTTTTTGACCTTCATTGACTGGGCTATTTCCTATTAAATTTTCTGTAGCAACTTTCAACAGGTGTACCCTCAGTATTTAATGTACTTTTTTATCATTCTGCACGAAAACAGCCTGTTTTTTGTTCTCTCAATAGTACCAAAACCAATTCTTTTTTGTCCTAGGACTGAAAAATCAGCTGGAGAATTTTTTAGGTCCTAGGACTGAAAAGTCAGCTGTTTGTTAAGTATATTATCATCGATTTATTAATGTTGAGAAGCAGAATTTTGTGTGTTTATTTTGTGTTTATCTACGCCAGTGGCATTTTTAATGTTTTGACGGGGAACGGTCCAAACCCCAGTCTTGTTACTATTTAACATCAACCAGTTGTTAGAAAGCATCATTAATCAATAGCCCAATGACAAATGGCAACTGGGTCCGGAATCGAACCTTTAAAAAGCTACAAAATTTTCTTAGGATCGAACCGGCAACCTTTGGATTCAAAGGCGAGCACTATAACTACTCAGCTACCCAGCCAGATAACATATGTTTTTATTTGAATTTTGAAATTCAAACGTTATAAACAGCATTGTTTGTAAATAATAGAAATATAAACACTGCATATTACTTAATTTGTAAATATAACCTTAAAAATACAACTTTATAGTTAATATTTTTAACGATCAAAAGTCTTAATTTCGCATTATGATAAAAAACGTTGTTCATCACCCGAAGCAAAAGTGTCTTTTTGATGCTTAATCGTTATTAAAAATTCGGCTGCCCCTCTTTTTAAAACACGATTGCGCACCAAAAAGACCCGCTTTTGCTCCTAGTGATGAAAACTACTATTTAGTGAGAGATAGTACAAAGTAAGCACTTTAGGCCATATCTATCTATGGTTTTAAAAAAATCTATGAAAACAAATGTTTTAAATTTAATCATCATAATCTTTTAATTTTAAATTTGCATCATGTAAATGTACAAAAGGCAACTCCCCCACTTAGTCTTCACTAATTCTCCTACTACCCATT
>JAQYXR010001601.1:0-29472 GCA_030545055.2 Neoaliturus tenellus | reverse complement strand
AGTTGTGACATGACAAATGACAATTCTTTATTGTACATCACATCTGTTTTGTTATTACAAAGGTAATATTCAGACAGGTACATTGTCAATACTTAAAGGCTACTAGAAAAAAAAACCAAGACAAACATAGACATTGGAACCCAACCAATTAAAACTAATTTACATAATAAAAGAGATGAAAAAAAATTGGATATTAAAAATATGCCTGTTACCAAGAATCATTGAAAAATTCCTCAAGATTATAATATGCTTTTTTTATTAAAATTTCTTTGATACTGCCTGCAAATTTTACTATGTTTAATTTTTTAAAGGAATTCGGGATCTTGTTATAAATTTTTAACCCCATATAAAGAGGACTTGTTTCATATTTTTTCAAACTATGAGCAGGATATTGAAAAATTTCTGGTTTTCGTGTGTTATATGAATGACTGATTAAATAATTTTTAAACATATCGGGATTATTGTGGACCATTTTTAGAATTTCTAAGATAAATATTGAAGTTAATGTTAAAATTTTGAAATTTTGAAATAGTTGTCTACATGGTGTTGTTTTGTGACAATTCGCAAGAGTTCTAATGATTGATTTTTGTTTTTTGAAAACTTTATCTATATCCGAAGCTGTCCCCCACAATGCAATACCATAGCTTAAAATTGAGTACACATAAGCATAATAGACATGTTTACACACATCCTGGGAGGCAATTTGAGTTAAAATACTTAAGGCATATCTTGTTGAACTGAGTTTTTTGTTTAAATAATTTATATGCTCTGTCCACCGTAGTTTGTTGTCCAGATGTAAACCTAAAAATTTTACTACTTCTGTGGCTGAGTCAGTAACTCCTGTATTGGCAGTTGAATTTCTTAATTTAAAAAATAAAACATTTGTTTTGTCTTCATTTAAAAGTAAGCCATTATTTAAAAACCAATTTCCTATTTCTGCTATTGTTTTTTCAACATCTTTGTGTAGGATTTGAACAGTATCTCGTTTGATGAGAGCTGTTGTGTCATCTGCATAAAGGGTAAAATTACAAATTTGATGAGAAAAATGTGAAGGTAAATCATTAATATATGTGAGGAATAAGAGGGGACCTAGAATTGAACCTTGCGGTACTCCGTAGTTGTTATATGCCCAAGAAGAGTATTTGTTCCCAGAATCTGTTTTAATCACTGTTCTTTGTTTACGATCGCTTAAGTAGGATTTTAAAAGTTCAATTACTTGATCATGGAAACCAAGTTCTGTAAGTTTATGTAGAAGAATTTTATGATTAACACAGTCAAAAGCCTTGGACAAGTCGCAGAATACACCAGCTGTGCACCGCGACTCGTCCAAAGCCTTCAATGTGCAGTTTACAAAGTTGATTAATGCCGATTGTGTACTTAGATTTTTTCGAAAACCAAATTGTTCCCTGCAAAACTTGAAATTGCACTCCAAAAAGTTAGCTAATCTAAAGTGAATAATTCTTTCATAAATTTTGGAAATGTTACTTAGCAAAGAAATTGGCCTGTAGTTTTGTACTTCATTTACACATCCCTTTTTATGGATGGGCACTATTTCTGAGAGTTTTAGCAATCGGGGGAAGACGCCTTCGGTAAATGATTGATTGATCAATATAGCCAAAGAATTTGATATTTCATCTGCTGACCATTTCAATAACTTTATGGGTATGCCATCCCAGGCACAGGCATTACTATTACTTAAACTTAAAATAGTTTTCTTTATTTCTACTTCATTTGTTGGAGCAAAACAACCTAGTTTTGTCATCTGAACTGCAGGATTAACATTTGAATTAATATTATTTGCATGTGGGGTATTTGGAATTTTGAGAATTTTTACAATATTAGAGTACTAGTAATTGAACAGTTCAGCCACGGCTGATGTATCATTAATAATTTCATTGTTTACCTTAAGTTTAATGGGAGGTTTAACAATTTCATTTTTCCCGCCTACTCCTAATTCCTCCTTTACAACTTTCCACATAGCTTTGGATTTATTTTTTGCTTGCATGATATACCTATCATTTGCAGATTTTTTAGCTTTTGTTACAACCTTTTTAAATATTTTTTGTAATTTTTAACATAGTTCAAAAACTCAGGATCATTACTGAATTTTGCTTCATAATGTAATTTTCTCTTTTTGATTGATGATATTTTTATTCCCAAAGTAACCCAAGTTTTAGATTTCACTTTACTATTTCTTTTTATAGCTTTGACTGGAAAACTTTCTTCCATGCTTAACATAAACTTAGCCAGGAAACTATTGTAATTAATTTATATCCACAGTACTATCCAAAGATAAAGACATTAAATTAGATCTTAAGCTATTGATAAATGGGACAATGGATCTCTCAGGAAAACGTCTCCGGTAGGATTTTACTGATTGTGATGGCTTTGCTTTAAATTTATTAAGTTTATCTAAAGGTAACTGAAGAAATAAAGCATTGTGATCTGACATAGCTAAAGCAACATTTTTTATAAGAGCTTTGCCAAAATTTATGGAAGTTAAAAAATTGTCAATGCATGTTTTTGTTTGTTTGGTAATTCTGGTTGGTTTCTTTGAAATAGAACGCTTTATTAAGAAATACCTATCAAAACTGGACAATCACCCAAATCACCTGGCCCTCAACCTCTTGGACAACAGCAATCATATTTACAGACTGAAACGCCACAACTTCCTGGACTTGACTTCCCAATTCAAACAATAGTATTCATGTTACTCATTTTAATGTTACGTTAGGTTTGTTTCTGTTCAAATTCTAACTCATGTTCCTTTTTTTAATTACCTCACATTTGCTTATTGTTTTGTAATGAAACAGATAGTAATTAAAAATTGTGTTTAAAAAAAAACCCCAGTAAAACATTAGTTTGACATGAAAGAGTTAATTACAATAAAGTAAAAAAAACCACAAGTAAAAGGGTAAGACTGGTTGAGGATATGCTCCGAAAATCATAAAATGTGTGTATATATAAGCAAATCGGTCCCCCCAAAATATCTAGAGTTAAAAAAAAGATAGAGTATGATGGCTAATTCTAAAGCTTTCGGGCCAAGGACGTAAGGGAAAAAACCAGAAGCATCAAAAAGTACTTGAAGCTCCACCCCATTAGACCTCAAAGTTTTAAGGTTAATCTAATGTTAAGAAGTTTATAGATCCACAATGTGAAGCAGATGTTCCAGAGGATATTTTATCCATCTATATTATTAATACGCAAGCATGTCATTTCCTCCTTTTTTCTCAGCTCGTGTGCATCGTAGGATAAATCCGAGCATACCGTTAGAAAAGTATCGTCCTGTAGATGAGCAGAATCACATTCTAATTCGCATCGGCCTTCAGGGCTGCGCCCCACAGGCTTTCGAAGTTCCAATGCTAATCTTATGGAGAAAGGAGAATTGAATGAATCATTCAAGACAGCTGTTGTAAAAACAAGTGCTATAAAATTAGGGAAAACAGATGTTTTAGTTCTAAAATGTTTTAACCTTCTTTGGTCCAGATCAAACGTAATTTTGATCGAATTTCGATCAGGAGGCGATCTCTAGTACTTATTTAATGCGATAAGGCGTTTTTTTGTTAAGAGAACTCCACTGAAACAATATTCAACAAATTTTCAAGTGTGTGTGTGTGTTTTTTTTTTTTTTTTTTTTTTTTTTTGACGGATAGAACTTGCTCTGTAGTTGTTCTGGCAATGAATACAAATACCCCCGTCGCAGCAGACCTGCGTACTCAGCGAATTTCCAAACAATCTTGAGTTATTGTGTTTTCCCCATAAACACCATACGAATGGGAATATAGGTTTGCTGCCTTGGGATGTTGTTAGAAAATGTTAGTTTTGTTAGGAAATTAATAGTTACATTAGGTAAATGTCAAACTGTATCAATATTCGGCACTTTTTAATTTTCCCCATAAACCCTATGGGGGTGAGTATGTAGGTTTGCCGCCATATGGGTGTTGTAAGCAAATATCAGTTAAATCCTACCTAGTGAATGTACATACCAAATATTATCAAGTTATGGTGTTCTTTTCATTTTCCCCATAAACCCCATAGGGGTGAGTACGTAGGTTTGCCGCCAAATGGGTGTTGTAAGCAAATATCAGTTGAGCCCTACCAAGTGAATGTATATACCAAATTTTATCAAGTTATTCCAATAAATAAGCGAGATACAGGGTTTAGTTGATTTCCCATAAGATTAACATGGAAAACCTATTTTTGGCTTTTCTCCGTAACCTGTTAAAAAGCCAAGTTAAAAATTCAAAACACTACATTGTTTGTTTTTTTAAGCTCTTTTAAATGGTTTCAGTTAAAATTGTTGAATTTAGAAAATTATGCTCCAAAAATGCCAAAAACCCATTTTTGACCCATTTGAAACCCCATAAAACCCTGTTCCCATAGCCCGATCATGCTGGTTCGTGAACTCATGAAAATAGATCTAGTCTTACACTTTCACACCAAATTTCATCAAAATCGGAGGTCCCCTTCAAAAGTTATGAGTACCACGGACACATAGATATATAGATATATATATATATATATATATAGATATATATATATAGATATATATATATAGATATATATATACATATATATGAAAATGAACGAACGGTGTTTTTGGCTTCTGGGGACCTCAAAATGAAAAAGTAACATGGTCCCGGGCTTAGGTCGTACCATGGCTACTACCGTAATAGCGTATTCCCTTTAGGGAAATTCGCTAAAACGTAGTTCCAGTCATAAATTGGTGAAAATCTGACTTAAAATAAAGATGCAATCCAATTGAAATACAGGGTGTCCAGCTTCCACCTTTACAAACTTTTCCAGGTTATTAAGCATGCCAAAACAAACAGAAAAATCATATAAACATATGTCTGGAAATGCTTCATTAAGCCGCTAGCCGCCATTTTGTTTTTTACACTTAAGCATTTTTCTTTCCGTAACGGGTTGTTGTATCAAGTTCATATTTGGCATGTACCTTAATCACACCAATGCTCATATTAAGAAAAAATATTATTTTTTTCCGATGTATATTTTCAAAATGGCGGCCATTTTAAGTTTTTAAACTCAAATATCTAAAAAAAAACCGTAAATTTTATAAAAATTTTACTAGACACAAAAAAGGTGACAAATTATATTATCTAAACAGTGGTACCAAGTTTGTAAGAATTCGGCAACAAATAACGGAGTTATGGTGGTTTTCCTCTAGAAAAACACTGATTTTGCACTATGATTAATGCCAATTTAGGTTATTTTAAGAGAAAAATCTCAATAACTCCGTTGTTTGTTGTCGCATCCTTACAAACTTGGTATCAATGTTTAGATAATTTAATTTGTCAACTTTTTTGTGTCTAGTAAAATTTTTATAAAATTTGCGGTTTTTAAGATATTTGAGTTTAAAAATTTAAAATGGCCGCCATTTTGAAAATATTGATCGGAAAAAATAATATTTTTTCTAAAAATGAGCATTGGTGTGATTAAGGTACATGCCAAATATGAACTCCATACAACAACCCGTTACGGAAAAAAAAATTCTTAAGTGTAAAAAACAAAATGGCGGCTAGCGGCTTAACGAAGCATTTCCGGACATATGTTTATATGATTTTTCTGTTTGTTTTGGCATGCTTAATAACCTGGAAAAGTTTGTAAAGGTGGAAGCTGGACACCCTGTATATGCAATTTTTTTATTAGAATAATATTTATATTGAGGGATTTAAAACATCTGTTACCGTACATGTGTAAATAAGTGTAGTTTTGTGTACTGATATTCACAATATTGGGGAGAGGAGGTATTGAGTTAGGACTAAAGTAACATTTTTAGCAAAGAGTCTAAATTAAACTGATCGATTTAGAGAAAGAATTATACTAGTATTATTAACTCCACACTTTCCGTCCGAGTGAAGAACAACGTTTTTCATCATACTGAAAAAATATATAATGGATAACCAATTAAAGTAAATTAGTTAAAATTTTATTATCCATTTACTTTTAGTAGTTAACTTACATATTAGACCCCTTTTATAGATCGCGTCGGGCGCTTGTTGGGGTCGTCGCTTGAATCGCTGAAAAATATTAAAAAGATACCTTCGATGACGCGCATCGGGCGACCGTCGGGCATCGGGTGTAAATGTCCCTATTTAGTTCAATGTATTTATTTTACGGGTGACTTTTGACGCGCGTCGAAAGATGTGATGTATAAAAGGGGCCTTAAATTAAATATTCCTTATCCTGTATGTTGTGGCGTGGTGTAGAAATAATACTCATTTTACGAGACACTCGATTTATTTGGATTTGAAAAAACACTTTTATACAAATGGTAGACATAACACCCGACACATCTCGTGCTAGCTAAACTATAACTCTAATAGGAAGGGAGAAGAAGAACACACCATTGTAATCCACAGCCTTCAGTAGTGACTGTGTTCCCTACAACCACATATGGTTCACTTTACATTATAACATTCCTTCCCCCTTGGGAAAATAAAATAAACATAGGTCTACCATAAAAATACAATAAATCCGGAAAGTCTTAATCAGATAATATATATATAGATACATAAGCTCAAACTCTCAGACATGAAACAATTTTAACAACTCAATTAACATTGTAGGCAAAAAAAAAAGTAGACATGAAAAAAAAATACTTAAGGCGAGAACCGATTAGGTGGTTTAATTTGCCTTTTTGGCCTAACTTTAGGAGACACCACAGGGGTTTCCTTAGTTACTGTTACAGATTGATCATTTGAAACATTTTGAGAATCTATTTCATTAGTCTTTCTGGAACTTTCAACATTACTATTTGAACAAGATTCTACCTCATTTACATCCTTACCGGGTAAAATTTGGTCAACATGACGTTTCCACACTAATCCATCAGAAGTTTGAACACTATAAGTTTGTGATCCTAAAGCCTTAGAAACTACACCCGTTTGCCACTTATCATGATGGGCCCTATAATCTTGGACAGATACATTTTGCCCTACTTCAAATTTACTATTTCTTTTACCTTTGTAATTCTTAATTTGTTTTACTTGCTTTCTCTCTACAATATCAACAGTGTTTGGCCTTAGCAAGTCAAATATACAACTAAGAGATCGGTTAAGCAACAACTTAGCAGGTGATTCACCAGTCGTGGCATGTACCGTATTACGGTATTGAAACAGAAAAACATTTATATGGCGAGCCAGATTTGCGCCATTTGGGTTGTATGGTGCTCTGCGAATACAGTTTTTAATAATTTTAACTGCACTTTCTGCCTCTCCATTCGACTGAGGGTGGAATGGGGCACCCATTAAATGTTGAATGCCTAACTTTTTCAAAAAATTTTGAAAAGACTCACTTGTAAAACATGCTGCACCATCGGATGTTAAGAACCGAGGTAACCCAAATCGCGCAAAGGTTTCAGACAACTTATTAATAACAGTTTCTGTACTAGTGCTATGTACAATTAAGTTTTCAATCCATTTGGATGTTGAATCCATGATGACAAAACAGTAAGTGTTGTTACTGACGGGCCCAAGAAAATCAACATGTATACGGGTCCAAGCTCTCCTAGGCCAAGGCCAAGGTTTCAACACTGATTTGGGTGGAACATTCTTAAATTTAGAACATACATTACAGTTCTTGGCAATTTCTTCGATTTCTATATCAAGATTCGGCCACCAGAAGTACGAGCGAGCAAGCTCCTTCATTTTATTTACTCCAAAATGATTTGCATGTAATTCTTGTAAAATAGCCTTATGATATTTCTTAGGTATAATAACTCTATAACCCCACATAACACAGCCATGATCTACAGTGAGCTCTCTTACTCTATTCGTAAATGGTTTGTACACAGGATCATTATAAGGCAACTTGTTGCCATTCATTATCATACTATGAACTTTGCTTAGAACGGGGTCGACTCTAGTTTCTAACTTAATTTTCTTCCAATCAACGATAAACGGACAGGATTCGTGTACATAGTTGAGATAACCAACATCATTAGATTCTATAGGCCCATTATTAAGAACGCTATTTTCATTAATATTCACCCTAGATAGGTAATCGGCTACATTTTCCCCTGATTTCACAAATTTAATTTCAAAATTGTAGTTTGAAAGGATAAAAGCCCATCTCTGTAAGCGATTGGCTGCAAACACAGGGATACCCTTTTTTTCACCAAAAATATATATCAATGGCTTGTGGTCTGAGATAAGTGTGAAACGCTTACAAAACAAAAAATCATGAAACTTTTTGATGCCAAAAATAATGGCCAATGCTTCCCGTTCAATTTGCGGATACCGAGCCTCAGTTTCGCTCAATTTCCGAGATGCGAATGCTACAGGACGTTCCGTTCCGTCCGGATAAACGTGCGACAAAATTGCTCCTACAGATTTTGCTGAGGCGTCAACTGTTAAATGTACGGGCAAGTCGGGGTCAAAATGACTCAGAACCGGTTTTGAGGTTAGAATCCTCTTAACTTCCTCGACAGCATGGTCACACTCATCTGTCCACTGCCATGGTATATTCTTTTTCAACAACGCATATAATGGTTGTAAAACTTCAGCTGCTCTTGGGATAAATTTTAGATAAAATGTCACCATTCCCAAGAAAGATTTGAGCATTGTTACGTTAGTAGGTTTCTCTGCATTTACTATTGCACGAATGTGCTTATCAGTTGCATGTATACCCTGGGCATCAATTATATGCCCTAAATACTCAATAGATTGTTTGGCAAACACACATTTACCAGGCTTTACTTTTAATCCACAACTTTTGAGGAGGTTCAAAACATAAGTTAATCTTTCGTTATGTTCTGCTTCAGATCTCCCCGTGACATAAATGTCATCGAGCAGTGCTCCTACTCCTTCTACACCACAAAGTAAATTATCTATTACCCGCTGGAATTCAGCTGGGGCACTCTTTATGCCAAAACAAAGTCTTGTGTACGACATTAACCCTAAATGAGTGTTTATGGTTGTGAGATGTTGACATGAATCGGACAGTAATAACTGTTGATAGGCATCTTTCAAATCTATCTTAGAGAAATATTTTGCACCACAAAATTTTGCATAAATGTGGTCAATGCGTGGTAGCGGATATTCGGTACCAACCAAAACTGGGTTCAAAGTCAACCGGTAGTCCCCACATATTCTCACGGTGCCATCAGGCTTAAGGACGGGAACGATTGGAGTCCCCCAATCACAATGGTCAACCTTTTTTAAAATACCTAATTTAAGTAGCCTATTTAGCTCATTCTCAACAGGTATTTTCAACGCTAGAGGTAAATTTCGAGGTTTGAAAAATTTTGGGTTAGAACCTTCTTTGACTCTTAACGTTACCTTGTATTTATTGAAAGTCCCTAGATTGCCATCAAACACTTCTGGATACTTGTTAACAATATCATTGACACTATTTGGTAGCCCTACCGGTACATGAGTTTCAGGTTGCGGTAAAACATTATTTATGTTAGGTCTAGGTTTACATTCATTGTCACTAGGTCTAGGCTGTTGAACACTGTTTTCTAAATATATACTATTGTTAACCAATATTCCAAGAGCCTTCATACCTTCCCGACCCAGCAACGGTGGACCACCATTTGGAACAACATAGAAAATAAGTTGTTGTTCAATATTGTTAAACTTAGTGTTAAGCCTAACTTTCCCTACTGGGTTGATAATATGACCAACATAGTCTGCTAACCTTATGTCATTCGCTTCCAATTTTTCATGACTAAAATACTTATCAAACAAGCTCTTTGACATGACATTGTACATGGACCCAGAATCTACTTCAAGTGAAAATGGCTTACCAACTAGGCCTATATCTAAAGATAGTTTGATAGGCTGCACATAATTATTTGCAGTAGTTTGACAAATATTACTCATAGGCCTAATAAGATTTTCAATCTTAAAAAATGTGTCACACATCTCCCCAGAGTCAGCTTCAAGGTTAGGTCTAACTATGACATTTTCACCAAAATTAGGCTTATCATTACATGGCATTTCATCCCTTTTTTCAACTTCACACAAAAACTTATTTTTAGATTTAGGCTTAGGAAATTTAGATTTATTCCCTTTAGGCCTACTTTTGCATACAGGGGCTAAGTGTCCCTTGACATTACATATATGACAAGTGTGATTTTTGAAAGTACAATCTGAACTTATGTGATTATTCCTACCACAATGTTTGCATCTAGAATTACCTAAAGAACTAGGCTTACTCGATTCATGTTTAGGTTTTGAAACATACCTTTTTGGTTTTACATAATGACATTCACCAGGTTCCGATTTGATGTTTATGTTGCTTACACCTTTTGAAATCTTCGCTTGATGCTGCTCCCGCTCTCCCAAGGTAGACTCCCGAGCCGCTGCGAGGTTGATCATTTTATCAAATGTGCAGCTTGAACTGGACGCATCTTCTTCATTCAGCCGCTCCTTGATTTTATCATCACGAATTCCGATGACGAAAACATCTCGTAGTACCAGGGATAGTTCAGTTCCAAATTTACAATCGACAGCGAGACTTCATAGACGAGCAGCAAACTCTCGAACGGTTTCCTCAGCACCTTGACTAGCTCCGTAAAATTTTCTCCTCGAAGTAAAGTAGGACTTGACTGGGGTAAAATGTTTTTCCAAGGTAGAAATAAGATCCTCGAACTTCTTATCTTCGGGATCATCAGGTACACAAAGTCCATGCAGCAGTTTAAACGTTTCGTCTGCCAAAGAAGTGATGAGAATTGCTCTCTTCTTGTCTTCATTCTTAATTTCATTGGCTATGAAATAATTAGTCAATCTGGACTTGAAAATGGCGAATTCCACCTTATTGTGATCAAAAAATGGTGAGTGTCCAATTTGAGACATCACGAGCAAATGTGCTCCATTGACAATGTGGTCGAGTTAATTTAGCCAAGTTTTCCAAACTATCCAAACGTAGGTAAACTTACTTTCTTCCATCGTCGCCATTTATGTTGTGGCGTGGTGTAGAAATAATACTCATTTTACGAGACACTCGATTTATTTGGATTTGAAAAAACACTTTTATACAAATGGATGAAATGGTATAATACATAACACCCGACACATCTCGTGCTAGCTAAACTATAACTCTAACTCTAATAGGAAGGGAGAAGAAGAACACACCATTGTAATCCACAGCCTTCAGTAGTGACTGTGTTCCCTACAACCACATATGGTTCACTTTACATTATAACACTGTATACATTGTTCCTTATAAAGCGTGTGGCGACGAGAAATCGTTACCCGCGTGAACGTGAACGGCGCTTCCAGCTGGAGATCAGAGATCAGATGTTCAAACTTACTACGTCATTTACGTGTACCAAAATGACGTCATGGTCATTTAGCAGTTAAGAATGAGTAATCTAATATGGCTTTGGTTATAGTGCCATGGTAATAAGGTTATTGAATTTCCAATAACAATTTTTACTAATGAATAAAGAATGTTTGACTATTGACTAATCAACTATTCACAGTTAACTGCTGTTAAAAAAAACTGCTTTAAATTAATATTCCTTTATATTTTTATTTCTTTCGTTGTTATTTCGTTACCAAAATAGCAACTCAAAAGACCAATGTTAAAATTACAATATTTAAAACTTAATTTTAGACGAAATTTGATTTTTCCTGGGGTTGAGGCTGTTTTTACTTATTTTTGGGCCAAAACACTCTTGAATGCGGGATCGTGAACACATAGACAGTGCTCGTATTATAGTATATGATTTTACGGCTTTCAAAATGTGAATTGAAAACATTGAATTCAACAAATTTATCTCTATATTTAAAATTATTTTAAAATATTGTAAGTACTTTAATTTAAATCAAATTTTATGATATTTTTCAAGTTTAGCATGTCAAAATTAACTATCAGTATGAATTAACAGTAATTTCAACATAGTTGTTGTGAAAAGTTATAATTATATTTCATTAACCTCAAAGTTAGTTTATAAGTGTTTACTAAGGCTATTTATGCAAGATTTTCTTTACTAATATCTATAAATAAATTTTAAAATCATGGTCAATGAAGGAAAGCAGTTAATAACACATAACAGCCAAGAATATTTCAAGGCATTGACACTACGAATGTGATGGGTGTCTCAATTAAATAAGTCTATTAAATAATAAAAGTCATAAAACAATAAAAATAATTAACTAACATAAATGTAATTATGCGATGAAACGTAATTAATGGTTCATGGATAGAAAATTACAAATAACTAAAAAACTTTAAATCCGAATAAAATGAAACATATACCAAAATAAATCAAACGAAATTCCCTAACTTTTGTGAAAATTTCATAAAGATCGGTCAAATAATAAAAAAGTTGATTTTTAACGCTTTTTGAGCAAAACAATTCGTGGAAAGTCTATTTTTGGCCCAGACGTATAGAAAAAACGAATCCAGTTTGAACCGGATAGTATGTCAAGGCCAGGCAGTAACCGGTTATTTCTAGAAATGTCGGCGATCAATACTCGGTCGTGCGAACTCGAAAATCTTCGGGAAACTTCGTAGCCAATCACAGAGCGGCTTGCTCGGTCGATACCAAGCAACACTCGAAGCCGGAGCTCATTCGTCGAAAAGATCACAAGCTACACGGATCGCGTCTCACTCGGTCTTTAGTTACACGGACCAGTTCGGGGTGTAGGCCGTATACAACATGCGCCATTTTGCGATGGATTATACCGGTCCACAACTGAACTTAGTAATCCCGAATTTACCAGTCGTCAAAGACTAAATCGTCGATGAAAGTTGCCCTCATTCAAACCGGAGTTGAATTTTATCAAAGTTTAAAAAAAGTGTCTGAACTGTGTTGATCCCGACGTTGAATACAGACTCATTTGAATAACGCCGAATATCGTCTTCGAACATCTGTCTTCATCTATGCCGAGCGTTCTCTTCAAGGCCAGGAGCGGTCAACTTCGCAGTCATCAACCCTCAATAAGATAAGTCTCTCATTAAGATTGGATTGGTACTCTATATTTAGACTTATATGAAATTTAGGCATATCAACATTTATATGTGACAGAACTGGAAAAGTATCTAATTACAAATATTGTTAACCGAACATTTTGTTTTGTGTTAATACAGATAATTATATTTACAAATGGAAATGTTGTGGTGTCTTCAATGTTTATTTACCTAATATATTTAGCTAGCCGGCGCTCAAAAAATTAACACCGCCTCAAACATGGCTCCCAACGTCTGGGCATTTAATTCAATTTTTTGAATTATTTTAAAAGATCTTCAACCCTGAGATGTAGACTTTATGCTTTAAATTTGTTTTGTCTATGATAACTTACTACCCTTGGATTTGTAATTAAATTAACTAATAGGACTTATTTGTAAAGGGATTCCACATAGGTATATAGTAGACTGATTAATTTTGATGATAGGCTATAGATATTTTCAAGTTAGTTTTATTAAATAAAAATGGATACCCATGAACAGAATGAGCCCGACTCAGAGTCAAATGAAAGCATAGATTTTCCTATTAATAATGCAGAGATAGAGTTTCACCAAGTTGTTAATAATGAGTTGGTAGCTTCTAATGTAGACTTACAAGATAATAGTAAAATGGAGAAGGGGGGTGAGCATTCTTTGTCATCAGAAGTAGGCCTAGATAAACCTAAAGACAGTTCAATTGAAATGTTATATTTGTTAAAGAGTATGTTTAATGAATTAAAAGAAGTTAAGTCAGAGATTAAACAGATTAGGGAAGAGAATCGTAGGATCATAAACGAAGAGGTTAAAATAGCAATTGACAAGTATGATAGTGAGTTACAGTCTTGTAAAACAGAGTTAGGTTCAATTAAACAAAATGTTGATGAGTTGGATAGGCGTTGTCAGGGTAGGATTGATGACTGTATGAAAAACAGCATCCATATGGAAAGCTCAGTGAATTTTTTGTCAGCAAATGTAACAAAGCAATTTGACACAGTTAAGAAGGTAGTAAATGATCAACTAGCGGTATTAAAAAATGAATGGACCAATGGCAATAAATCTTTTCTAACAGATAATGAGACTTGGAAAAGTAAATTTAAGTCGGAAATCGAACAACAACTACAAAATGAGATCTCTCAAAATCAAACCATGTTTAATGATAAATTGTTAAAACTAAAAAATGAGCTATGTAGGGAAATTGAAATGTGCAGTGTTGGCAGACCTGTTGACAGGCCTGACAAGTGTCACACACTGGGAGGTCATTCACCTTGTGTCTCTAATGTCGGTGACAGTGAGCATAGGTTACATTCTGAAAAGGTAGCTTTAAATCAGGCCGAGTTATACTTAGTGGATTTTCATGGTGAAAATGAAAGGGTCATTCACCCTATTTATTTCTTGAATTTTGCTAAGAAGTTTAATGAACTATCTATTGAGACATGGGAGGTAAATAAGTTGATTTTATTAAAATACATGAAAGGTGTAGCTAATACTTGGTTAAGAGAAATTATTATGAGCCTTAACTCATTCGAAGACTTTGAATATGCTTTTAAGAACAAGTTTTGGAGTAAAGCCATTCAACGCCAACATGAAAACGGATTATATAGTGGAGGTAATTTTGTTCCTGGTAAAACAAATGTAGTTTCGTATGTGTTAAAGTACTATGACATGAATCAATACTTAGACCGCCCGTTAACGATTGAGGAGTTTATTTTGCAAATTAGTCATCATTTACCTAAAGATATAGGAAGGTCCCTAGTTTGTACAAAAGAGATTACTGACAAAGACACTTTGATTGCATTTTTGAAACGTTTATCTGAGACAGTAGTTATTGACGGTGAAGATTCACACCATAGGCCTAAACCCTTTGATAGTAGATTTTCTAATGGTAATGACAAGGGTAATTCCAATAGTAGGTTTTCCAATGATAAGTATGATCAAAATGATAGGTATAGGAAAAATGAAAGAGGTTATGTACAGCATGAAAAGCGAAATGAAAATGGTAGGTTTACTCAGGAAAAGAACAATGATAGGAAATGAGATAGGTTTGCGCGCGGGACAGATGATAACATAAAATTAAATTTAGTAAAACAGAATAATGAATACCAGCCAATGATTGAAAATTTTCAAATGCTAGGTGATAGCTTCTGTGTACGGTTAGGTAGTAAGATATTAAACAATCCTGTGTCGCGCGCACCCAATGGAAAAAACTCCATTAATTATTGTGTAGGGGGATATAAAATTCAAGATTTAATTAAGCTAATTGATGAACGCCCACATGATATGTCTAGTTGTGTTATTACATGGTTAGGTGCTAATAATTTATTGTACAATGATACTGTACCTCATATTTGTGACCTATATAAGACACTTATTGAAAGATTAATAAAGTTAAAAAAAAAATATCTTGGTAATTGAAGTTCCAGTAATTCCTAAGCTTGCAAGTAATGATAGCGATCATATAAATAAAGTAAATGCAATAAATGATTATTTAAAGAAGTTTGATGGTATGAATAAAGTTAAATACATGAGTATTAACGAATTGTTGCTGAAAGATGGTCAGATTAACTTGGAATTGTATGAGAAGGAGATTTTTATTAAAGGAATGTATAGGCCTGATTTTGTGCATTTGAATAAACAGGGATTACAGTTGGTGTATGAAAAATGTGTTGAATTTATTAGGTTAAAACGCCAAAGTATAGTTAACAAAGTGAATACATGTAAGATAAAAAATCCTGTTGATGAAATTAACATGATGGGGGGTCCTGATATTAGGAAGGAATTGTTAGATGAGAATAACTACAATAATCCTGTATCTAATCAAGTGAGTTCACCTTTGCCCGAATTAGAGGTTAGGATAGGTGTTACACCAATAAAATGCATTGTTGATTCTGGATCACAAGCGACGATTATGTCTGAGGACATATATGACCTAATTAAAAGGGAAAATAAAATTGATATTCCACAATTACCTGTATGTAATGTTACAATTCAAGGTGTAACGGGGACTAGGAGTAAGAAAGTCCACAAACAAGTATTTTTACCATGTACAATGAGTAATATGATTTTTGACATACCATGTTTCATCGTAAGAGCTATTCCAAGTGTATTTATTTTAGGATGTGACTTTTTTGAGAAATTTAAAGCAGTAATTGATTTTGAAAGTAATATTATTATGTTAAAAAATGAAAATGATGTATCAGCTGTAATTAAATTACATAGGAGCAATGAAAATAAAGGTGTTTATGGTATTAGATTAATTATTTCAAACTTTCTTAGTACAATGAACTCTGAAAATCAAATAGGCTTTGCTACAGACAGATTAAGTGATTTGTATGATGAAAGTGAACAAACATTAAAGTTAATGGGTACAGAAGTAATACAAAATAGTTTAATTAATGAAATAGTTACCAATATTAAACAAAGAAATCCAGACATGACAGATAAAAATTTAAGTGATTTATGTAACATTTTTGACAAAAATGGTCAAGTATTCTCTGATAGGCCAGGTTTAATTAAAGGTTTTGAAGCTGAGATAGCTTTGACAAATGAGGATCCATACATAGGTAAATCATACCCTATCCCCTTTAATAAAAGGCGCGAGGTACAAAGAGAAATTGATAGCCTACTTGAAAATAAAATCATTGAGCGAACAAACAGTCCATATAATAATAGTTTAGTGGCAGTAACAAAGAAAGATGGTTCAACACGAATTTGTCTAGACAGTAGAAAAATAAATAAGTATATTGTGAATGATTGTGAGAGGACGGAGAAGATAGAGAATATATTACAAAGATTTGCAGGAATAAAATATTTAAGTAGTATTGATTTAACACAAGGTTTTTTACAAGTAGGTTTGAAAAAGGAATGCCGGAAGTATGTTTCATTTATTTTTAATGGAGCTAATTATGCATATTGTAGGTTACCATTTGGGTTAAAAACGTCGTCTGCTACGTTTATTAAAGCTATGTCACATATATTTAAAGGAGATTTCGACTCATTTATGACCACATATGTAGATGATATACTTATTTTTTCCAAAACTATGGAAGAACATATGCAACATATTGACTTAGTTCTTGGTAGGTTAGCCGAATATGGTGCTACTGTTAAATTAAGTAAATGTGAGTTTTTTCAATCTGAAGTTAACTTCCTAGGCTACATAATTTCATCGAAAGGTATATCGATGGATCCTGAGAAAGTAAATAAAATTCTAGAACTGAAGGACCCGCGAAATGTCAAAGAGCTTCAATCAGTATTAGGTTTGATGAATTATTACCGATGTTTTCATGATAAATATTCAGAATTTAAAAGTAAATTTTCTCACCTTTTGAATGGAAAAAATAAATGGAGCTGGGGAAAGCAGGAGTCAGATGATTTTCAAAATTTAAAGAAAGAATTTTTAAAATCTGTAATGTTAAGTCATCCTGATTTTCAGAAAGAATATTATATTGGTACTGATGCATCAGATAATGCTATTGCTGCAGTGTTATATCAATTAAATGAACAGGGACATCAACAAGTAATTATGTTTGCGAGTCGTAAGTTGCTGGAGACAGAAAAAGCCTACTCTATCACTGAGAAAGAGTTACTAGCCTTGGTTTTTGCTTGTAATAAGTTCAGAGCCTACTTACTTGGACATCATAAAATCATAGTTAAATCAGATCATAAATCATTGACATTTTTGACTAATTGTAAATTAACACATGGTAGAATTTTACGCTGGGTAATGGTGTTACAGGAATTTAACCTCGAAATACAGTATATAACTGGTAGGGAAAATGTTGTATGTGACGTGCTGTCTCGTATTAACGAGGATGGACTTGAGAATAAATCAAAGAATAATGTCAAGGTATTAAAGTACAAATTAAATTTGGGTTTCAAAGAAAGTGAAATGAAACAAATTTTGTCAAACTTGAAACAAAGCCAATTAAACGATGACAACTATGGTAAAATCATTGAAATCTTGCAAGGTGACGATAGTGTAATCAAACGAAAGATAAGTAAAATTTTTAGAATACATGATGGTTTATTATTTAAGAATAGTAAGGACGACGATGAATTATGGAGAATATGTGTCCCAAAAATTAAAGTTAGTCAGTTGATTGATTTCGCTCATAGGAAATATGGACATTTTGGTGCTCATAGAATTTATTTAACTTTAAGGGAATTTTGTGTGTTTAATAATATGGAAAAGGTTATTACAGAACAGTTAAGAAAATGTGTATTGTGTCAAAAGACAAAGCATGACAACAAACATAATGAGGGAAGTTTGAAATCAATAACAACTGAAAGGCCATTACAATTGGTTAGCATTGATTTGATAGGGGAATTGCCAACAGGTAGATTCGGATCAAAATATATATTCACTATGGTAGACATTTTTACAAAATATGTTAAGTTGTATGCAATACGTAAAGCTAGTTCAACTGTTTTGATTAGAAAAATTGAAGATTTTTGTAACACAGTAGGAAAAATAGAGTGCATACTTGCTGATCATGGTAGTCAATTTACGTCAGCAAAATGGTATAACAGCTTAAACAATATGGGTATAAAATGTATACATTCATCCGTATATAATCCGCAAGCAAATCCTGTGGAAAGGTACAACAAAGAAATTAATCGTATGTGTAGGGCATATTGTTTTGACCAGCATACAAAATGGACCGAATATCTGTCATATATTCAGGATTGCTTGAACTTTTCAGTTAGTAGTTTAACAGAACAGACTCCTTACAGCTTGATGTTTGGAAAACGACCACAGTCATTGTTTAAAAATTTAATAGATTTTCCTGAAATGCAATATGATCACGACAAACAGCTGGTATTGGTGAAAGAATTAGTTAAGCTAAAATTAGAAAAAAAGAAAGCAAAATTTGATAATAAGGTTAAAGGTATTAAATACACGATAGGACAGAAAGTATTAGTAAAGACACACCATTTATCAGATAAATTAGGTAAGAAAATAAAGAAATATTTTCAGCTTTACGAAGGACCGTATGAAATAGTAGGAGTAAAATTAGATAATGCTTATGTACTGAGAGATCTCATTTCGGATGAAATTATAGGCACTTATAATGTAAGGCAGCTTAGAAGGTTCATAGAGTAGGATATTATGGGCTTTTGTTGTTAGGTACTTGTTGTTTGTGCCCTTAAACAAAATCAAATCAAAGATACAAGTCCATATGGGGATTAAATTAATTTATGATCCATATGGAAAGACGACCATAAAGAAATAATTTTATATAAATAGTTTTGTCACTTTGTTTAATTGTTTTTGAACTTATAATCACATTATTTGACATAACTAATGACTGAAGTATATTGTTGGCATGAAAGATGAGTAATGAATAAAGTAATAAATAAATAAAAGAGTAAAGTATGTATAATACAATTATTTCTTTCGCTATCCAGACTAGACTAATTAGTAGAATCACCATTTTACCTCTGTACCTGGTAGTTGTGGGGGGTACATGTTAACATACTTAGCCACATATAGTTTTAAGATGATTTTTGTGTCTATAATTTTGACGCGCGATGTAAACACTATGTTCTTTGCATTTCTTGAATGAATAAGAATTTTGTTGGTTCATTCATAAGGGTTTATTGAACTTTGACTACTGTATTAAATTATGATGTTATTTGTTTTTCTTAGAAGATGAATAATAGTAGATTGATAGGTACATATGAATTATTCAATGTATAAAACATTTTGTATTCCTTATTGTCAAGAAATATTTCATCTTTATTAAATCAAACTGAATAAGAATAGCTTTATAAGATGTAAATCTTAAAATATATATATAAAAAAAAGGAATTTTTTTTATATAAGCAGAGATTGGTGTTTTGATTTAGAGATTTTGATGTTATATCTCTCTTTATAGTAATTCATGTATGACACTTGAGTGCCATCTCTATCAAGTGATGATGGATTTTCATCCCAATTCACGTCAGAAATTACGTACCTTTTGTTATTGTAATCGGTCAAAACCTCAGTTCCATCAACAGCTTTGGTGAACTCTTCCTTATATTTTTGTACATTTATAGAAAATTTGTTAGTAAGTTAAGAAAATAGGAATTAGAATTGTAATATTGTGGAACCCTAGGGAAAGAAATGTGTTCATATACTAGTGAAAGTTTATTATATATTTTGAAATGGGGTAGTAAAAAAAAAAAAAAAAATTATTAAGTATATATAACTGATTAAAAATTATGAAATATGTGTAATAATGATTTTTCTTTTCATAAAATAGGAATTATTGTATCATGATGGTAACAGAAACTATGTATGTCCAGATTGGGTGAGCTGAGACTGCACGGCGCATGGCAGCAACAGAGACTATCCTATGGCCGTGGACTATTGGACTTGTATCAATAGTGAACCGGACGCCCAAACTAATGTGCAGTGTAGTGAGTCAGTGAGTTGTTGGTTTTATATATATATATAAAAGGAAGAGAACTTAAGGACGATGCATTTGTAATGCATAGAAAATAAATTGATGTTAAAATTGTTTGATTGCAAGTATTAAATTTAATATTGTCATTTTGAATAAAAATAAGTAGAAATTAAGATAGTACAGGTTAGAATTGTATGAATATAGGTTTGAGAGTTGATGACATATCGGAGAAAATTTAAAAAAGAAAATTTATTTTCATTTTTTAAATTTTGGGGGGTATCTGTGATGGGTGTCTCAATTAAATAAGTCTATTAAATAATAAAAGTCATAAAACAATAAAAATAATTAACTAACATAAATGTAATTATGCGATGAAACGTAATTAATGGTTCATGGATAGAAAATTACAAATAACTAAAAAACTTTAAATCCGAATAAAATGAAACATATACCAAAATAAATCAAACGAAATTCCCTAACTTTTGTGAAAATTTCATAAAGATCGGTCAAATAATAAAAAAGTTGATTTTTAACGCTTTTTGAGCAAAACAATTCGTGGAAAGTCTATTTTTGGCCCAGACGTATAGAAAAAACGAATCCAGTTTGAACCGGATAGTATGTCAAGGCCAGGCAGTAACCGGTTATTTCTAGAAATGTCGGCGATCAATACTCGGTCGTGCGAACTCGGAAATCTTCGGGAAACTTCGTAGCCAATCACAGAGCGGCTTGCTCGGTCGATACCAAGCAACACTCGAAGCCGGAGCTCATTCGTCGAAAAGATCACAAGCTACACGGATCGCGTCTCACTCGGTCTTTAGTTACACGGACCAGTTCGGGGTGTAGGCCGTATACAACATGCGCCATTTTGCGATGGATTATACCGGTCCACAACTGAACTTAGTAATCCCGAATTTACCAGTCGTCAAAGACTAAATCGTCGATGAAAGTTGCCCTCATTCAAACCGGAGTTGAATTTTATCAAAGTTTAAAAAAAGTGTCTGAACTGTGTTGATCCCGACGTTGAATACAGACTCATTTGAATAACGCCGAATATCGTCTTCGAACATCTGTCTTCATCTATGCCGAGCGTTCTCCTCAAGGCCAGGAGCGGTCAACTTCGCAGTCATCAACCCTCAATAAGATAAGTCTCTCATTAAGATTGGATTGGTACTCTATATTTAGACTTATATGAAATTTAGGCATATCAACATTTATATGTGACAGAACTGGAAAAGTATCTAATTACAAATATTGTTAACCGAACATTTTGTTTTGTGTTAATACAGATAATTATATTTACAAATGGAAATGTTGTGGTGTCTTCAATGTTTATTTACCTAATATATTTAGCTAGCCGGCGCTCAAAAAATTAACACCGCCTCACGAAATGGTAACATTTGTTGGCATTGTACAACCCTCAACTGTAAAGCATGTATCAAGTCTGATAAAGATATGACCAACATCATAGTCCTGAACGAAAACCACACCGAATTTTGTTATGATCTCTCCAAGAAAAACAATCAACTCGAGAGTTCTAAAGACGAGCCTGTGCTCATAATGAATCAAAATTTGACTACATCTGTAGATGGTAGTTTAAGTTGCTCTGAGATAAATTTAACCACGAGATCTATATCGTGTCAAACAGATAACACTGAACTATTCACCATCAAAAGTTTGCTCGATAGAATTGAAGAACTATCAAATAAGAAGACAAGTTTGATGGGTAAGCTTGAAGAGTTATGGCTTGATTTGGAGGTTGTTGAATTAAAACTTCAAGCAAAGGAAAGAGAACTGAAAGAATCCCGTTCAGTGAACTTTTATGAAGGACCAGTACATAATCAAGATCTATCTGAAAGTTGTATAAGCCTAGCTGATTCCCAAAGTGAACAAGACAAACAAATTGTTGACAAATACAATAAGAACAAAATTAATGATGATGGTTTAGAAATTGATTATTTAATTCCAGTTTGTAATAGATTCACTCTGCTGAATAAACTAAATCCAGATATTAATAAAGATAGGCCTAATCCTAAATATGTTCCAAAGAAAAATAATAATATAAAGAAAACGAAGGAAACAACAACTAATTTGATTGGTAGTAGATCAGAGAAGTTAGGAACTAATGCAAGACAAAAGGTAAAGTATGAAAGTCCAATTCTTAAAGTGATGAGTGATAGCCATGGAAGAGATTTAGGACAGATTCTAAACAAAAGTCTTAATTATACTTATGTTAAAAACACTGTGAAACCTAGCGCAAGCCTGGAAGAAATAGTCAAAGATATTGAAAAGGAAACCGTAGACTTGGATAAAAATGACACTGTAGTAATTATTGGTGGCACAAATAATATCGAAAACAAAGAGTCATTTGAGAATATTTTAAAAGACATGGAAAAGACTCTAATGAAAACATGTGACGTTAATTTGGTAATATGTGGGATTCCAAAAAGATTTGACAAACCCTACCTTAATCATGACATAATGAAGAAAAATGAGGAAATAGAAAAACTAACAAAACAATTTCCGCATAGCATGTACATTTCCCTGAATTCCCCTAAACAGGAAATTATATACAAAACATGGCCTACATTTAAATAAATTTGGAAAAAAGGTATTGGCTAATTTAATATTAAAAGAAGTATATAAACATGATTGTAAAGTAAGCAATGGAATAGGTACTGATGTATCCGATTCAAAACATATTCATTTTTTAGATTAAATAAAAGAGACGCAGGTGTAAAATCACAATTTTCATTTTTCCACTTAAATAACATGCCATCGGATTCTTATAAATTAGAAAACAAAAAAATAAATTCTAATCTAAAAATCCAAAAATATAACAAATCCATTTTAACAAACTCAATTAGGCCTATAAAACTTATTCACCAGAATATAAGAGGATTACTCTCTAAAATAGATCAGTTAGAAATTCTGTTAGATCTTGAAACACCAGATGTACTCTGTATAACGGAGCATTTTCTTAAAGATTACGAATTTGAAAAATTAAAAATACAAGGATATAACAATGCATCCAATTTTAGTCGAACTCATCTATCCAAAGGAGGTTCATGTATTTTTATCAAAGATGATCTGAAATTCTCTGCACTAGACGTTAAAGAATTTTGCACTGAAGGATCATGTGAAATTTCAGCTATAAAAATAGACATGGGAAAAATTCAATTGCTTATCGTAGTAGTATACAGACACCCGCCAGGTGATATTGATATTTTTATCGACTCAATAAATGATCTCTTAAATCGTTTTGAAACAAATGAAAGAAAAATAATTCTAACGGGTGATTTTAATATAGATCATTTGGAGGACAAATTAAAATCAAAGAAGTTTAACTATCTAATACAATCATTCGGTTTAAGACACACGATCAATTCTTATACTCGAGAATTTAAAAATTCAAAATCGATAATTGACAATATCTTTACAAACATAGATGAGGAGAAAATATGTTCCTATGTTCTTATTACGGCTATGTCTGATCATCATGCACAGGCAGCTACAATATCGCTTGGAAATTATGTAGGAAATGTCCCAAAAAAATTTAAAGTTATAAGGGACTTTGCTGAAACAAATATTCTGAAATTCAAAGCCGAACTTCTAAAAGAGTCTTGGGAAGAAATAATTTGTGAACCAGATATAAATAAAAAATATAACATGTTTCATGAAAAAATTACATTTCTTTTTAACAACGCTTTCCCTTATAAGAAAATCATCTTAAACAAAGTTAAAAAGAAGATGAAATTAAGTGAAGAAGTTAGTGATCTTAGAAAGAAAGTCTTTGAACTTTACCTAAAAACAAAGGACCTCGATTCCAAAAATCCACTTAGAAATGAATATTTAGTTTTGAAAAAAACCTATAGAAACGCAATCAAAAGTGAAAAAAACCATACATTGTTAAAAAGTTTAGAAACGTCGAATAATAGAAGTAAAACAATGTGGGACATTATAAATGTGAATATAAATGGGAAAAGACAGAATAGTATGGAACATGATTACAGCCTTATAAAAGAAAATGGAAGTTTAGAAGAAGATCCTGTCAAAATTGCAAACATGTTCAATAATCATTTTTCTAACATTTCCAAAATTATTGAAAAAACCATCAAGAAGACGCCAATTGAGGAGGATAATAAAAAAAACCAAGGATATTTCAACACCAAATCAATGTATCTTGAACCGATTAGTCAAATGGAAACCAAAGAAATTATTAGATCTCTACCATCCAAATACACATCAGGATACGATGAAATATCACCAATATTACTCAAAAATTGTGCCGAAGAATTTTCTTTCATACTCACACACCTCATAAATTCGTCATTTAATGAAGGCGAATTTCCAAAATTGTTAAAAATTTCAATAGTAAAACCTATTTTTAAGAAAGGTTCAAAATCAGACATAAATAATTATAGGCCTATTTCTATCCTCTCTACTTTCTCTAAAATTTTTGAAAAAACCATGTATGAAAGATTAAAATCATTTATAGATAAATACAGCATCTTGAACCCCAATCAATACGGATTTCGCCCTGGTCTATCAACTACCCATGCCATAATAAACCATATAAATTATATAGTGGACTCGCTAGACAAACGTCAAGAGACAATCGGCTTATATTTTGACCTGTCAAAAGCCTTCGATATGGTCGACCATGACCTTCTGCTTCAAAAATTAAATAATATAGGAGTAAGAGGCAAAATTTATGATTGGTTTGATACCTATTTGAAGAATAGAATACAGAAAGTAAGAATTGAAAATTTAAATGCAAATCAAATATTAAGTAACATATTATCGCAAGAAGCTATACCAAAATCAGGAGTTCCACAAGGATCAAATCTTGGACCTCTTTTGTTTTTAATATATGTGAATGATATAAATATTTCTATTTCAACTTCTAAATTGATGCTATTTGCTGATGACACATCTATTATCACATTTAATCCTTCCCAAGAAAAGATTAAAATTGATACTCAAATTGAAATAAATAATTTAATAAATTGGTTTGAACGCAACAAGATGAAATTAAATGTAGAAAAAACAAAGCTAGTTAAATTTACAATGTCAAACCATAACAAAACAAAAAATAACTATTTTTCTATGGAAATTCAAGATAAATCCATAGAATCAAATAAAAATTTTAAATTTTTAGGATTTCACGTCGATGAAAATTTAAATTATTCAAAACATATTCATGAAGTGTCAAGGAAGGTATGCCAAGGTATTTTTATTATCAGAAGACTTTCAAAATTTCTTAATTTAAAAATGAAATTATACTTATACTATGCATTTATATTCCCACATCTAAAATATGCAATACCTGTTTGGGGAAATAAAAATAAAAGAACGAAACAATTATTTATATTACAAAAACGAAGCATTCGGCAAATATTTAGACTAAAGAAACGAAGATCATGCAAACCTATTTTTGAAGAATGGAAAATTTTAACATTACCATGCATCTATATATACGAATCTTTAAATTATTTTAAATATTTCATGAAAAAAATTGAAGAGACAGACATGATTAAAGAAAACCATTATAATTTAAGAACCACTGAAAATTTTCCCATTCAACCACACAGAACAAGTTTTTATCAAAATCAATATATGTTTTCTGCAACCAAACTATTTAATAAATTACCAGATAACATAAAAAATGAAAAATGCCCATTCAAGTTCAAAAAGAAATTAAAGAAATTACTTCAAGAAAAATGTTATTATAGTGTCGAAAATTATCTTCAAGACAAATTCTAAAAATACTTTAATTATGATTCAAAATTTTTGTAGCATTTATCTGTAAAAAACCTATGCAATTTATACAATTGTCAATAGTCAATAAATAAATAAATAAATAAATAAATAAAAAAAAAAATTAATGTAATCTTGGTGTCTTTGATTTTATTTGTTATCTGTCAATGATCATTAGATTAGAGTCGTTTGCCTTGTTTACTAAAACTGTTTTGTAAATCAGCAGTGATGTTAAATTTTAGTGCAGGAAATGGATCACCTGGAGCAGTAAACAAATCGTTAAGATAGATTGGTCTAGATAATTTTTAGTTTTTATTTTACGGAGTTATGACGCATTTTCCGAGGGATACTATATCTTTCCTATCATCTAGCGGCCGTATGAAATCCATTGACAAAACGTCCGTTCATTAGTTTTCTCTCTAAACCCTTGTACTCTTTTATTAAGATAAAGATTCTGCGCATCTACACGACACTATACCTATCTAACGGTATTTCCGGATTTCTCCTGAGATGCACACAGGCTGAGAAAAAGATGGAATAGAACCATGCTTGCGTGTTATAGATGAGATCTAAATAAAAAAAATCCGGATGAAGACGAATCGCTAAGTTTTAGTTCCTGGTTTCATTTAAATATTTTTTTCACTCACAATTCTATTGACAGCAGAACGATCGCTTTAATTATGACTGGAAATAATCAACTGAATTGAATTTAATCGATTAAGTCACTTTTACGATAGTAAATTATTAGGATTTACACAATATTAATTCGAATACCCCTTTTTGGTACTTGAATTATAACTACCAATATAAGTTTAGATCAGAAATCTGATTAGTAGGTAAATTATTCCAGTGCTGACCTGAGTTTTGGTTTCTTGGATCGCAGCATATCAGTGACGATGGCGGGCGCGCGGGGTCTTGTTTTGTGCCGCCTCCACGAGTACATAGCCGCTACTGCCGCCCCCGCTGCCGCCCCCGACAGTATATACCGCCCCCGCCCGCCCCGGCAAACCACCACAACTTGCTACGATATATCTCCCGGCTGGTAATAGTGTTCCTGGAATCAGCCATTTCATGTTCCTCTTGTCATGTCTCAGTGTTTCGGCGACTCTCGTTTTAATCCAATGTCTTGGTCGTTTTCGTAAATTTCAGCAATCCCCAATCATCAACAAAGTTTGCAAGATTGCTCTTTTGAGTGTTCACTTGATTAAAGATTAGATTTATGTCCCATAATAAAAGTAAAATATAAAAAATTATTTTAGATTCGTTTTTAATCTATTGATTAAAAAACGTATAACTTCAAAAGTATTTACAAATAAATTTTTATGTGGAAATCTAGGTAAGATAATTAAATTACATCACCCGCCTCTTGTGACAATGTACTCGGTCCGTAGGCCTAGTCAAAGTTAACCGTTTGCTACTTCATGTGCTTCATAATCCGACCAACTGGTCAATCGACTACACCATTCTCTCACACGAAAATAATTAAGTGCATACATTATGCACTAACTAGCCTATAATGAAACATCTATACATATTTAATACGCGACATGTTTTTTTTTTTTTTTTTTTTTTGTACAAGGAACTCCTCCCACAGTTTTTAACCAATTTTGATGATTTTGATGTCATTGGATAGAGCTCGACGTGAAGTTGTTTCTAAAGTAAATTGGTAAATATCCATTTAAAAGGAAAGGCCCTACAAGCCCTTAAAGTTCGTAATTTTCCCATTTGATTAACATTGGTAAGGAAATTAGTGATTTTCAAGTTAGCAGCTGTTAAGTGTAAACACCGTACATCAACAAAAGTACTATTCGCACGAAATAGGTTATGTTAAACCACGGAGTGTACCTGGTTAACGAACTGCATTAAGAATGCACTGGAAAATATTTAGAGCAAAATTGTGAGCGTTTCACAAAACTGTAGAATTAACTGAGTGGTCTCAAACTAAAGGTTTTGGGCAAAGCGACTGGTTAAAATAACGACATGCCAAAAAAAAAAAAAAAAAAAAAAAAAAACTATGAGGAAAAGATGAATAACGTAAAACGTCTTCCAGAAGAAAAGCATGGAGATACAACATCACATTAACATCAAAATAACATCACAATGTTTTGGTTTGATTTTAAAACGGAAACTAGATGACGCTAAAAAGTGAAGACGATCTTTACGATGTTGTGGGAGAGCAGTTATGTATATTTTATGACATGACTAAAGCATTCGATCATATCTCACATTACATACTTCTTAATAAATTATTAAATATGGGGATAAAGAATGGACCTCTAAGATGGATAGCTACTTACCTAGGGGACAGAAAACAAATAGTTAGTATTAGACACTCAGTACAAGATGGTTTAAGTCGTCACATCGTACTGCCATTTCAAGTATAAAGAAAGTTGTATAGTTTTAAAATTCATTGTGTAAACGTTGATGAACAGTATTGAAAGAAGTTAAATTAATTGTGTCATATAGGTGATGTTTTGGACACGTTATCTATTTCATTGCAATTATAATGACTATATCCATGAATTATTCTTACACAAACAATGATACGATGATTTTTTTATATTAAATTTTTTAAACTTATGTTTTCACTTTGAGATTCGAAGGTAAGAGGTTGAGGTAAATAATTACACACAATTTTAAATCGAAATAAAAGTTATTAGGCCTACATGGAATTATTGGGAAAAACAAAGGCATTAATCTACAGTAGAATTCTTACTAATTGTATCAAATTGAATAATTTGTAAAGGCAGATGACTACGGGCTTCGCTTCGGCCCGTGTCAACCATAAATTCGTCGGCAATGTTAACCATACGGCTTTTAATGCGAAACATAGTATTTTATTCCAATCTTTCGGACGCCGTTTTTCAACCGATTTTCTTTAAACTTGGTAAGTGTTTAGTTGAATAGTTATATTAGGCCCTTCATATCTCAAAATTTTGAAAATGTAACAAAAATTACTAAGGGAAATTGATTTACTTTGCGACGTCACAAAGAGTAATATTTGTTAAATTTTCAAAATTTCGAGCTATGAGGGGCCTAATATAACTATGCACTATAATATTCAACTAAACACTTACCAAGTTTAAAGAAAATCGGTTGAAAAACGGCGTCCGAAACAGGGGAATAAAATACCATGTTTTGCATTAAAAGCCGTATGGTTAACATTGCCGACTGCGCAACAATGGCCTACTGGCCCAGGGGTGAAGATGACTCTTAAGCTACATGAAATACCAGGGTCATCTGGGTAAAAATGACAAAATACTTAGATTAACTACACAACAAAGTAGACAAAGTAGATTACTGTACTCTGTTGTAGACCTGAAAAAGAAGTTTACAAGAGTTGTTATTGAAAATGAAAATATCCCTGTTGTAGTAAATGAAATTATTGTTTATCAATATGGAA
>JAQYXR010001600.1:0-29518 GCA_030545055.2 Neoaliturus tenellus | reverse complement strand
CTTTTGTAACACTTTTGCCACTTTTATCTTTTAGCGGTAAAGCATCTGCCATTTTTGAAAAACAGTTAATAACAGTCAATATGTATTTATATCCTTTATTTTGTTTGCTATAAGGAATCATTTCGATTAAATCTGCTTGATATAAATCATTAATTCCTTTTATCACCGTATTTCTTCGTGGAAACTTTCTTCTAGCAGGTTTATGAAGTTCGTTGACGATGTCTTGCTTCAAGTCCTTCATATTGCAGGTTTCAATGTTTGTTGTATCACATGTATAATCACAATGAATGTTGTTTTAAATATTCACATTATTTATATGGGTCAAGGTTATCCAAACTTGTGTAAAAAAATGGGGAACACGGCGTTGGACTTGCCGTGTTCCCCATTTTTTTACGGAAGGAGAAAGGAATAAGGTCGAAGTTGTAGAAGGACGAAGAATAGGTTACTAGTTGATAGGGTTTAGGGAGTAATGGCCGAAAGGAAGAGTGTGGATTTTGTCGGGCATAATGTGTCTTTTATCATCCCGAGCTGACAATGCTTTTTTAATTTCGGTGACACTGTAGACTTGATGCTTGAAGCTTCGGATATTGTTGAATGTTGCTGATATCGTAGTATCTTCAAACAAACAAGTCTTGTAGTGGTCAAATGTTACGTGTTTTTTCAAATAAGATGTCTTCACTCCTTTTGCTTTCTTGACTGTCGGTGTGTTGTTCTCGTGGTACATCTTAAATGAATACAATTTCGCCATCAGCGCCACTATTTCTTCTAAAGGCATTCCATTTGCTTCATCTTTAAACTTTCCAATTACTTTTTTATTCTTTTCATTAAAATTTGGATGGTTCTTCGGATAGTCAGAAAAGTCGAAATCTTCTTTGTATGGAAATGTCCTTAGGTCTTCATACATGTCCAAAGTCTTTATCCAGTAGATAAACGCGTCCGTATCCATGTATGCGACTCCAATGTTTTCCCTTCCGTAGTGTTTAACCATTTTGTTATAATGTAAATCATACATCAGGGTTTTACTTATGTCCAAAATCGACATACCTATGTATAACGGACGGTCCATGACTATTGTTGTTTTCTTCATACTGACGGCGACTAGATTTTCGTTTATAATCATGGATGTTCCAAAATTTGGTTTTTGCACTAATTTTTCCAATTTTCTAGGATCACTCACTAATTTTACATTTTTATGTTTTCTTTTGTTCTCCAAGGTCTTCCCAAAGATGGCGTTGTTCATTAATTTATAGAAGTCCTTTTCAAATGCTGTTGTCGCTGCAGCTCTTCTTGTAGTGTTGGAATCAATGTATGGTTTCAACCAACAAGACTGGGTGAATTCAATTGCTCTATGAATTCTCACTATACGTAGACCCAATTCAAGAGCCTGTTGAACTACCCAGTAGTGAGCCACATACCGATCTTTATTCTCCAAGGTCATCATCAATTTTGGCCATCTTCCTGTCGGTGAAACTTCAGTCTTGGCTAGGAGAGGCATGTCGTAGTGATGGTCATGAAGGTGCTCCGGGTATTCAAAATCACAGTCCAAAATATAGCCTTTTGGACCATCCTTTGGAATCTGTGAAATGTCTCCAATGGTGGCCGGGTCGATCCATTTGAAGTCAGCGTAGGGAAGCGGATTTGACATTGCCCAACCATAAAGGTTGTTTGCGTCGAAGTAGCCAAGGTAGACCGATGGTTGTTGCTCGTCGAAGCCGGGGATGTACTTGTTGTTGGCTTTGACATGACGTGTTACAGCTTGTGTCAAACCGCCCCGTACACCAGATTCCATCATGAGCACCATATCAATATCCGTTAGAAGTTCCAGTCGACAGTTGGTTGACTTAAGCATAGCTTGCCATGCTAATCCTGGAGATGTGTACGAGTGTAGAGGGTCCAGTCCATAGGCGGAGAAGCAGGTGTTTCTGAATTCTTCCATCACATCGCACAGCAGAGTTACGTCCAATTTTATATAAAAGTCAGAATATTCCCCTAAGGTTTGAATGTTTAGTTGGTTCCAAACATTACAAGCATGATTGTAGTCTTCAACGGAGATTTCACTTTTGTTTAATTTGCTGTTAAAGGCTTCGATCGGTGGTAGACTGGTTTCTTCAAATTTTTCTATAGATGTTATGTAATCGTAGGGGAACACTCCTTTACGTAATACTAAATCCAATTTATCTTCAGGTACAATCTTGCTGGTTTCTTTTAGGTCTTCTCTTCGTAGATTCTCAGACAATCTGCTCAAACTAGATGCCATAAATCTATAAGAGTCTACAAAGCGAAGTTTAATTTTACCTACGGTTTTTGAGAAACTGATGTACTTTTCCAATGTTGTAGCAAGAACATCAATTTTACCATCATCTCTTCCTAACTCTGGAATAATGAAGTGGGAGTCGTAGCCGCTAAGATTGTGTAACACGACAGGGATAAAGTGGGGCAGTTTGTAATTTATATTGCATGAATTACAAGCAGCTCCTCTGTATAAACCTGTCAGGTGATCGTGATCTCTTACTTTTGGATTTTCTTCACTGAAGCTCTTCTCGCATAGATAACATCTTGATGCCATATTGTATTCTTCTTGTTGATTCTCATTCAAAGGTTCCATAGGTACGACATTACCATACAAGCGTTGTACCTTTTCAGCAATGTCATACAACTGGTCTACGAAATACTTAGCGGCTTCTTCACCACGGTAGAGTATTGGAGTGGATGTTAAACCATAGTTTTGCAATTGGTTTTCAGACAAGGTTGATTTCACTATTAGACAAAAACTGTTGGGTTGATGCAACTGATATTTTGTTCTTCTAGTCACTTCACCGTCCGGCAGCTCCTGTGGTACTAACGTAGATTCAAAATCTGCGTAGATGACTACTGGAATCCGATATTGGTGAACTGTTTTGTTAAATTGGATACACGCTCGAGATGGTGGTGGCAGACTAATCTTCACTTCATAATTTTCATTACAAAGTCTTTTGTGTTCTATCAACCACTCTAATCCTCCTTGTCTTATTTCTTTATATGTGAAACAAAAACATCTTTTACACACTGTTAACCTACGCCTCTGTTTTGATAATTGATTTCGAATCAAGGATGCAAAGTCCTTTATCCACACATAATGTGAAATTTCACCCTTAGTGATCAGTAGCAAATCCGTGTGGTTTCTTTGCTCAACTTTTACTACTTGCAAAGGATAAACGTTGCTCGAATCATCCAGACCGAAAACATTCACTGAAACGCCAGGATTTTTCTTTTCAAATTTGTCTATGTCTTTCAATGTAACTGGGTAGGTGAGGCCTTGAAAGTTGTAGCGGTGTTCATTTTCATAATATTCTCTACCAACTCTTTCAGGATGATCTTTAACATACTTGGTTAACATTGCATACTTAAAACATTCATTACCTTCATTTTGCACATTCCTACACGATTTAGTGTTTTGGATTTTCTTTGGTAAAGGGATAAAACTACTACCCCTTAAACCATATCCATGCTTGTGAACCCTTACATCCATACCTTCAATTGATGACAAAGTCCATCCAGATCCTCTTCCTTCATGTTCTTGAAGTTTTGTTATAAGTTCTTCCAAGCATTCTTCAATAATATCATCGATGTTGGAGGTGAAGGTAAGGGTTCGGTTTTTGGTAATGAACGCTCTCAATGCTGTTTCACCATCAGTATTGTTAAACATAGCCTCTAACACCATTCCAAATTTAATAAAATTTAATCTTTGTAGTTCTTCCCTCAAGGTTTGACCAACAAGTTCCTTAGCCTGGGTTATAAATGTTTCCAATACCAATTGAAAATTATTAATTTTGAAATGTGTTACAACTCGTCCTGGCAAGGCCGTGGTGCGCAGTTGTTTCACATCTTCCAGTTCTTCTTCAGTGTCCTCTTCTTCCGTGTCCTCTTCTTCTTGCATATAATTTTCTTCTTCATAAGATCTTCTAGTGGTAGATGGTCCAGCACCAGCAAATTGGATCACACTAGGTCTTCTTCTTTGCATTTGCTGTAGATAGCTGTCGTAGTAATCCATCTGCTTCTGGTGCTCTTCCAAAAACCGGTCAATTGAGTCTAAGTCTATTTCATCCATGGTAATATCTTCTTTTCTATCTTCGTCTTCATGTAATTCTCTGTGTATGGTGAAAAGATCTTCGTCTTGAAAGATTTGCCCACAAATGTCGCAAAGAGCCATTTCAAACAGTTTGGCTTTGAATGCACACTCTGTGAATGTCCACGCAATAATGAGCAGCGCACTCCATTGGGACCCTTTATATCCGAGGCAGATAGGTGGGGAAAGTGACGTCATATGGAAACAGGTTATCACTCATGTGCTAAATTTAGCCTTTACACAACCGTTTGTAATACATTTATCAGTAGGCTTGATAAATTGATGATATTTGGTCTAGATTCAATAATTTGTACAAGTTTTTTCAAAGACGTCTGTTTGAGCAAATTTATGTAGGTCAAGGTCATTTGGAATTATTATTTTGAGCGGGGGATAGAGCACTAAGCAGCATCATTTACTACAAAGTGCTCTATCCCCCGCTCACATTCTTTTTTTAACTTTTTGTTTAAACTTTTTACAAGGGTGAAACATCACCATCAGAGTCGGAATCATCCTCATCACGGAATAGGTAGCGATGACAATACATAATTCTTCTGGCAACTAACATCCTATCCATTGGACGATGGGGAGTGTCTTGTTCTTCTTCTTCAATTTCCAATTGGAATTCCATTTCCGACTCAGATGACGACTCTAATGTTTCGTAGGCGTGCAAGTCCACTTCATTGTCAGTTGAACCAGCTTCGTCAGAGTCCGTTTCAATATCCATTATTTCTTCCTCCTCCTCTTCTTGATCAACAGCAGGTAGTTGGTCCTCTACTTCTATAATTTCTAGAGGTATTACCTCCAGAATAGAGACAATTCTGTTGCGATGGAACACGGTGTTGTCAAGTGGAGCCATGGTATGGAAGTGTTGTATCCATCCAATTTGCTTACCCTTTTTATACCCCCACCAACTATACAATTTATGTGGGTCAAGGTCACGTAAAGATACCCTTTGAGCGGGGGATAGACCACTAAGCAGCATGCTAGTCCATTGCCGCAAAGTGATCTATCCCCCGCTCTGTTCTACAAAACCTCAATCAAGTCCAAGTTCCAGTCCTGTTTAACACATTTTATTCTAATTCCAAATCCAATTTAAAAATTTCAATTTCACAAGGCTTACAACTCTGATGTATCAAACACTCTAGTTCCCTAAACATATCGTCCAGTTCGTCCAGATTATGATGTCCTACTTTTAACACATGGAGATGGTTCATGCTTTGCATTGTAGCATGACCATCAACAAACAAGTTTCTTTTCCACGCTAACATAAATTCGCAGTTTTCTTGAAAGATTTTTCTCACCAAACAATCATACACAGCCGTCAACATGTCTCTACAATCTTCATAGTGTACCATCACAGAATACCTGTCCAAGTTAGCACCAAGCAGCGATCCACTCATTGTTTCTAGCGTTCCACTGGAAGGTCCAAAGCAGAATGAAGTCGAGATGTATAGACCCCCTCTTTTATACCAGTTAACCGGTTGTCCTTGCTGTAAAGTGGGTCAAGGTCATCCAATACTACCCTTTGAGCGGGGGATAGACCACTAAGCAGCATGCTAGTCCATTGCCGCAAAGTAGTCTATCCCCCGCTCTGTATTCTACACACACACATGTCCCTGTCCAAGTCTTTCATTACATACCCAATATATATTCAGTTCCTTCATCATCACTATCACTCATCACTGCTTCCACAAACTCCACAGGATTAAAGTTAAATTGTTTCAATTGTTCTTTTAAGTTTTCAATTTGTTGGTCCTTTACTTCTAAAACACTGTGAAGGTGTGATATGTAGTCCGCTGCCTCGTTGATGCTTGCTACTCTCGGATCGCCTAACTTCAAGCTGGGAACTACACCCTGCAGCCTGAAGTACGCCATACGCCTTTCTTGCTCCTGCCGTTGACCAGGACTGAGCAAGCCTTGTCCGTCTTGGCTTACCTCCAGCAAGGTTCGTAGCATCGGAGCTTTGCAGGCGTTTGCCCGAGCAACAGTTATGCTGTGGAATGGTCGAGCAGGTCCACGAGTAGCAGGCAGGACGTTGGCAGCACGCCTTCTAGAAGAAGAAGAGGACGCCTGAGAAGTTTTGGAGTTGAAAGCCATGTTACAGTGCTGTATTCAGCTAAGCGGTACAAAGCAGAATAACCAAACTGCACGTTAATACCCGTATATATACACTTATCAGTGGTGGGGGGTACTAGCTAGTCTTGGTAAAGTGGGTCAAGGCCATCCAAAAACATTACCAGAACGGGGGATAGATCACTAAGTGGCATGTTAGTCCATTGCCACAGAGTGATCTATCCCCCGCTCTGTATTCCGCATTCACACACACATTCATACAAACACACAAGTCCCAGTCCGAGTCTTTACCCACACACCTATCCACTCTCATTCTCACTATCATCACTGTCCAACAGGCTTTCACACTTCCTAATTAGTTTTTCCCATTTACTCCGGATATAAAGTAGCTCACTGCGAGTATTCTCTAGCATTCTGTCCCTTTGCTCTATGACTTCGTCGTACCACTCCATGATGCTTGGTGAAGTCTGAGTTGATGCATCCGTCGTGGTTGGTTGAGAAGCTCCGCTGCTCCGCAACTCCTTCCTCACAGGACCAAAGCCGGAGAATCGGACACGACTCCTTGACGAAGGCCCCGATCGGATTGGTCCAATGCTCGGGCTGGAGTTGGAGGCGGCCGGGCCAGAGGTAGAGGCTGGGAGGTTCATAGCAGACATGGTGGTGTTCAGCTTAACAGTGTAAAGCAGAATGAGAAGACGGTTGATCACCTCTCCTATATATACCCATTTTTAGTGGTGGGGGTAACCCCGGGGTGAGGGAGGGGGTGGGGGTGGGGGTGGGGGTGGGGGTGGGGGGGGGGATAGCTTAAGGACTTCTACTAACTTTCCCTTAGTCCTCGCGGTCATCGGTTTTACATACCTTTAGCACACCCATCATTTTGGTTTCTTCAATAACTTTACACACCTCAAAAACCCAAGCAAACAGCTCATCTATGTTGTTATAATTAATTTTTGTCCAGTGTTCATACTTATGAGTTTGGTTGTTTATAATACATAGATAAAATGTAGACCCATCTCGTCTTATACAATACTCAACTTCCATTCTATGCCGGTTTAACACTTCCCAAGCATTGTGTTGATCTATCAAGAAGTCACCACCTTTGTAATTGTACCGTGACATGTTTACACGGAGTACAGAAACAGACTGAAGCAAATGAACGGCTCATACAGGCTTAGTAAGAGCGTTAGAGTGGGGGGTATCACGTGATACACGACATTAGTTGTAAGGTTAGCACTTTACTTTAAACAGTAATTTATATGGGTCAAGGTCATTCAAACTTTGAAAAATTTTTACCTCCAAACACTTGTAGCAAGCTACAAGTGTTTGGAGGTAAGTTTTTATTTGTTAAAGATTTTTGTAACTTAGTCTTCACCCTCAAGGACACGGTTTGAGATTGTCCCAGTGACTTTACATCACCGCCAGGTTAAAGTATTATACAAGTCAAGTGTTTTTTTTTTTTTATTACTTGACTTGTATAATACCCCTCTCCCTTACTTTAAGAGGGTTAAGACTAAATTTGGAAAAGTAATTTGGAAAAAAGACTTTTAAATATTGTCCAACACAACCTAACAATTTTGATTTTTTTTTTTAGTGGGCCCATGTCCTAGTCCATTTCCCACACGGTTTGGCATCCTTCCCGTCGTATTAGATAGGCTTTAGGGATGAAAAATTCTCTTTGTACCATCCGAGGTGGTACTTGCATTGTACAAAGGCGGCCTTCACCTTTTACAACAATTTCTACTTTCTTATTACCCGCTCCATAGGTTTGACCAATAAAATAATATTTTTCATCAACCTTTAGCCTTCTAATATCACGCGGTTGCGGGCCGTGGGGATGTCTGAACTTGGACGTTTTAGGCCTAATATAAAGTGTGTAGGGTTTGAATTGCCGAAATTTGACTGTACTTTTGAGGTGTCGTTGGCAGCGATCCCCTTCTGCACAGGCAGGTTTCTGGCAACACAACACCCCGAACACACTTGAAAACCGAGCGTAATCGCATTTTTTACCCTTGCCAGCAGGGGCTTTAACGCGCTTACGTTTCTGTGTTGGACGCTTTACTGTAGTGTCTTGGAGCTTCTCCAAATTAGGCTGGCTAGAAGGAATGGGGCTGGAAGGGGGTGGAAGGGGCAAAGATTGATCAAGAGGAATGGAGCAAACAGTTTTGGGTGGGGTAGGAGAACGTGTTAGGTCAATGGAGGGAAGTTCAGGGGAAAAGATGGATTTACGGGGTGGTTTGGTTGGTGTGGATGGCATGGGGGATATGGGTAAGGGACATTGGGATTTGGTATAGGATAGGATTTTCCGGGTTCTGCTGTAGGGAGTGATCCTCGACCTGGACGTCTCTTCAAAACCTGCAGACTCCGATCCTGAGTCCGATAACAGCGAGAGTGCTGGAGAGGCTACCGGGACTCGACCTGACGACTTGGCGACGATTTCTCCTGACGATGGCGGTGCACCAGCCTCTTCCACTGTCGGCGGCAATGGTGACAGGCTGGGCATCGAGGCGGGCTGTGGCGGTGGCGGCGGCGGCGGCGGCATCGTCAAGCAGCTCAGGATGTTCGCAGTCATCAGGTATTCTAGGATCGAAGTGGAGGATGATGAGGGTTGAGACGTGTCGGTCGAGGTTGAAGCTGATGGGTAGTTCTTAAGCTTAAGACCCATTTTGCCCATTGTAATGAATGTAAAGGATAGATGTAAAGAAAGAAGTAAACTTGTAAAACGAAATCTCAAGAACGAGAGAGAACCTGTCCGTATGGGAGCTTGGACCGGAATGAGAAGTGCGTGCAGCCGGGCCGCCTTATATCCCCACCGGGGCTGCCACGCCCAGGATATCAGGGGTGTTGGTGGGGGTGGGGGTGGGGGGGTGGGGGGGGGCTCGCACTTTTTGCGGGGGGGGGGGCTCGCACTTTTTGTCGGGGGGGGGGGGTTCGCACTTTTTGTCGGGGGGGGGGGTTCGCACTTTTTGTCGGGGGGGGGGGTTCGCACTTTTTGACGGGGGGGGGGGGTCAGGGGGCACATGACGGGCGCGCCCGTCACTCGCACAAGAACTCTAGACTTGTGTGTTACTAATACCTAACTGTTACATTTTTTAAAAGACCTTAATGTATTAACTGTGTTAATAAGACCTGACTGTTAAAGACTTTGAAAAATTTTATATATTTAGGTCAAGGTCACGAAAAATCTTTAAAAAAATTAAGCCCCACACCCCCCTATGGGGGTGTGGGGCACTTGGGTTGTCATCGCTGTAGCCTCCGAAGAGACCCAACTATGACAACAAGGCAACATCCAATGTCGTGTACCCTTCGCCACGCGAGACTTGTAAATATTTACTGCAATGTCTTTTCAATAGCTAACAAAGATTTGTTTAAATAATTTAGAGTTTCCATGAGGAAACAAACTGAAGACAATGTCCTCGGTCCGAGTGCAGAGGCCGCCGCAACCTTTTGCATGCCAGCGTACAAACGGACATACTCCCACAACCCAGCCGCAACCTGTTGCATGCCTGAGAGGAGCCTAACAATACTTCAAACTGACTTTACACTTTAATATTTTTAATTTAGCAATGCAGTAAATTTTTACAAGTCCTATGTGGGTCAAGGCCACACGGACATTAAAAAATTTCGGCCCCCGTACATCCATGGCGAACCACGAATGTTCGGGGGCCTTGGGGACTAAAAACACAAATAGCTAACAAAGCTTCATTTAAGTAATTTTGAGTTTCCAGAAGGGAAACTAACTGAGGACACCCTAATGGCTTACGTCCTCGGTCCGAGTGCAGAGGCCGCCACAACCTTTTGCTTGCCAGCGTACAAACGGACATGCTCCCATACCCCAGCCGCAACCTGTTGCATGCCTGAGAGAAGCCTAACAATTATGAAAAGTGGCTTTAAACGGGGGCCTACTCCCGTTCCCTGAAGTTACAATTTACTTTGAGCATTGAAAAAGCTCAAGGGGGGTATGCTAAAACAAGCGTATACACTTTAGATAAATATAACACACTTACAACACGTAATTGAGCTCAACGTAGTCAATGCTGAAACAAGCACATACACATTAACACATATGAGAAACAAGACACACATGATAAAAGACAACCAAGACACACAGGAGGCATAGGGTACAAGTGAAACACTCTCATATAAAACAATTCCCAATACCCAAACGCAAGCGCAATATCTTACAACTAATACAAGTCTTAAAGTTAGAGTAGACTTCGCTAAACAGTGAAGGCGCCATTCACTGTTTAGTGAGGCCTATGGCGGTCCGTCCCGATCGTTCACGTTCAACGCGCGGGAGCGGACTGCGAGCCGGCTGTGGCCGGGCCGCCTTATATCCCCACCGGGGCTGCCACGCCCAGGATATCAGGGGTGGGGGAGGGGGTGGGGGTGGGGGTGGGGGGGGGCTCGCCATTTTTGTCAGGGGGGGGGCTCGCCTTTTTTGTCGGGGGGGGGGGCTCGCCATTTTTGTCGGGGGGAGGGGGGGGTTAGGTAAGTTAAGTGGGTCAAGGTCACCCACAACACTTGTACTCTAAGTGTTGGCTATACCCCCACCACAACTGGGTCCCTAGGCTGCACAACACCGCTTCGCCAGTATGTCTCCGGCTGCTTCCATGCGGTGCGTCTCGCTGTTCTCTAGCTCTCTATATGTAAGTAATTTTACAAGTTCTGAATGTAGGTCACTACACTTTAACTCTGGGACGATATCGACTTGTAGTATTTCAGTGTTTTGACTCAAGGTCATCACACTTTAACTCTAGCACATCGGTTATCGTACCAGAGGTGCTTAATAACCTAACTTGTAATGTTTAGGGTGGCGTTTGCACGCCACGTGGTATCGCCATGAGTGTCCAGTCCAAGTTTTAATTTACATTAATTTTACTGTAATCTTTTCCATTTCCACTTCGTTTTGCCAAAGTATAAGGTGTCGCTAAATAAAGTGGTATTTCTCTAAAGTTATAGGGGATTGCAGGGATACAATTAGTTTGTTTAGGAGACTCTTCATCTTGGAGTTTAACACAATTTCCACTTTGACTTTGCTTCCTCGGCTCTCACAGCCTAAGCTGTACAGAAATGTTTCTTCTAGTGCCAGCTCGGGCCAGGAGAACAGTGTGTTGACTGTAGGACAGCTCATGGTGAAGTGATGCGATACTCCAGCGTACCACCTCACCTTCCCCCACCACTGTGACCTTCCCCCACTCCTGCTGTTTCCCCCACCTCTTTTCCCTTGACTCATGCGCTACAAACAGTCTCTCAGTATTGTGCAGACTTTTGTGAGGAGAAGCCATGTCGCGGGACGCTTTAGGTAAGAAACTTAGCCGTGTTAAGACTTTATTAGTTGCTCACTGTCCACCATTTAAAGTTAAGAGGGTTTCGACTTTAGCTAAGTGGCGCAAACTGTTGCGCGGACACCCTAGGTTTAAACAAAACAGACTAATGTCAGTTTTACTGATGAGGATTTGTTTAAAATATTGGATGAAATGACTTTTCCTTGCAAAGTTCAGTTAGTTACTCCCATTCCTGACAGTTTAGAGTCTTAGTCTCTCAAGCCGATATACCTAGAGTACACAGAGCCTGACAGTCAGTCACTCGGTGGCTGTCGTGGGGTGCGCATCGGTGTCGGCGCTCCGTTGTTGGGTTTTCAAGGTCACAGTAATATGAAATTGCGGGTGTTGTACTGGTTCAAGGTCACCTGAGGGATAACCGATTGCCCATTTAGGCAGGGTCATGTCAGAAACTCGAGTTTAACTTGGCACTTTTGCCGTTTCTCGTCGAATATTCGCTCCAAGTGGTCAAGGTCACGGGGACTCTGACTGAAACTCGGAGCGTAGTGCGAGAAACGGCAAAAGTGCCAAAAAATTTTAAGTTTCGGCGTGACCTTGACCTCAGTGGCGTCGGTGACGTCATTTTGATGACGTAAGGGGTGATGACGTCATCAGCACGTCGTTTCTGTGACGTCATGGGTGTGACGTCATAGAAGTGACGTCATTGGTGATGACGTCATCGATTTCGTCATCGATGACGTCATCGATGACGTCATCGGTGAGGTCATTGACCTCGATGACGTCATCCCTCAGGTGACCTTGAACTGGGCCAGCGGCCGCAATTTTACACTACTGTTGTAACTACATGCATAGTAAGCAAAAAAAATCTGAAATGATACATTTACAAGGTTGTTATGAATATTTTTGCAATAGAAATCATTAAATGCTTGTATTGCTCATATTTTCACTTTAATGCTCGAATTGGATAACAGTTAAGCATTTAACTCACTGTTCAGGACGCATTAAAGGATTGTAATGCATCATATAGTGTGCGCAGACTGGCTGAATTTGATTGGTAATTAAACTATGAATTTGTAAAATAAAAATTAATACCATTTTTCTTCTTGATGTCTACATCATGCTGAGAGTAACGTTTGACTGATAGAATGAAACATTTATCTGAATTAATTTTAACATTTGAAATGAATTTGTATATTAATTGTTGAAGTAAAAGATGAGTACAAACCTGTTGTGCGAACTCCAGCGGGCTCTGGGGCTTGTGATGGCTCTGGAGCATTGGAGGGACCGGGCCTCAGCTCGACGTCAGGAGCATTGGATGGACCTGGCCTAGGCTCGAACTCGGGAGCATTGGAGGGGCCGGGTCGCGGCTCCGACGGACTGGGCGTTGGCACGAAGCCTATAACAAAAGCACAGACATACAGACATGGTTGGAATATTTTTATATTAGATTCATGAACATAGTGAAACAAGTGTTTAAGAATTTTGGGTGTAGGCACGAAGAATATAACAAAAGCACAGATATGGTTAGAATATTTTTATATTAGATTAATGAACACAGTGAACCAAGTGTTTAAATGTAAGGATTTGCGTTCGACTGAAAGTGATTGTGTGTCCTGAATGTTTATTAAATTTGGAAATTAATGAGTGAGCAAAGTTACAGTAGAATGAATATCAACCATTGAAGTGGAATTATTTTCATCATTATGCATAGACCGAATCAGAGTAGAATTTTTGAAGTGAAATGACATCCAACTGTTTAGTGAACATAAATAAAGTTCAAGATACTAACCCGGTCTGAATGGGGGTTTCATCGTCGGTTGAGGTCGTTGTGCGGCGGCGACGTGACGGCGCAGGTTGTCCTCCCTTGTGAAGGTCCTGTATCATTTCGGACACGGGAAGTCGGCTCCACGATGGGCCAATTTCATGTGGCGTGTGACATTGTGTTTCTCGGAGAACGCCATGCCGCACGTCGCGCATGAGAATCGCTTCTCAACGGTGTTCATGATTACCTGAAAACAAAAGATTGTGTATTAACGCGAGAAAAGCTTTGGGAATTTCAAGATACACTATTCTTTTGTTTTTACAGTATATATAAGGTCTCCACAATACATGGGTTTAAGGATTTACAACAGTCTACCCGCTAATTTAAAAGATATTAACAGTATTTCAAAGTTTAAGAGTGAATTTAAGAAGTACCTTTTAGAAAAGAATTATTTTTCAATTACAGATTATTTGAATGACCAACAAATGTGGTATGATTTGTAACACTAGTTTTCATAGTTTTTTAGTCTTATTTTGCTATGACAATGTCACCTGTTTCACCAGCTCCGCTGGGATTGTGAGATGTTTTGTGACAATAAAGCGATATTTATTTATTTATTCTTAGAAGAAAAGGAATCGGGGGGAGGGGGTCATCGTGGGTGAACCGTGGTCGGGGGGGGGGGGGGGTCGGAATTTATAGACAACGCTACGCTACTGCACATTAATTAAGGTAAGCACTATGAGCTCCGTTACTACACTACTAAGTGAATATAGGGTTTAGGCCATATGGAATATCCAAACCACATTACTCCTGCCTCTATTGTTACAGAAACTCAATATTAGAAGAGAATTTACATTCAGTAGGCAAGAACACTATGTGAATATGGCTTATAGGCAAAGTAGAATATCCAAAACCGCATCACCGGTTCAAATACTTGTTACAGAAACTAGATATTAGAATAATTATTTTAATTTGGTATGATAGAGCAAAATATTTAAAGATTTTCAAACTTTTATAAAATTTAAGTTTTTAAAATATTTAGTTTCAATATATGTCACGTTATTGTGTAGGAGGTGATCAAAACTATGATAATCCCACTCTTTCACTTCTTGACAAAGTTAAAACTGCTAATACAAAATAAAAAGCAAAAACTACATTTTATTATAACTAGTTATTGTAAATGAGCAATGATATTTACAATTGAATAGATGAATATTCAGAGGAACACTGTAACTTGCACTTGCAAATAGGAGATGCGTTGTTATGTTGCAGCTGGCGAGCTAACGTTCACACGCAGGGGTGAGGCCTTTGTTTGACACCCCTCTCGCTGGAATGTGCAGGTGTTGGGTGGGTCGGACGTAGCTCCGCGGCGGGAAATAGGAGACGCACTGTTATGTAAGTCGCCGGGCGGACGTTCCCACGCAGAGGAACACTGTAACTTGCACTTGCACTCGCACTGGTAGACGGAGCAAATCGCAGACACGTCCGTACGGGGCGCCAGCTGGCTTCAAAATGATGGTCCTGTTATACAAGATGGTGGACGTGGGAGGGACGCGCAGCTCCGTGGCGGGAAATAGGAGACGCGTTGTTATGTTGCAGCTGGCGAGCTAACTTTCACACGCAGGGGTTAGGCCTTTGTTCGACACCCCTCTCACTGGAATGTGCAGGTGTTGGGTGGGTCGGACGCAGCTCCGTGGTAGGAAATAGGAGACGCGTTGTTATGTTGCAGCTGGCGAGCTAACGTTCACACGCAGGGGTGAGGCCTTTGTTTGACACCCCTCTCGCTGGAATGTGCAGGTGTTGGGTGGGTCGGACGTAGCTCCGCGGCGGGAAATAGGAGACGCACTGTTATGTAAGTCGCCGGGCAGACGTTCCCACGCAGGGGTGAGGGTATTGTATTACACCCCTCTCTGTGGAATGTGCAGGTTGCCGGGTGACCTGGGGGCTCCTCCTTCGTGGGTGGTCCAAGGAGGGGGGGGGGGTCTTCGTGGGTGGTCTCGGGGAGGGTTTGCTCCTTGCTCCTCCAGCGTTTGAACCGGCTAAAGGTCCCTACTAACACTGCCACGATGAACTTCCTCCCTCAATGAATCTCGTCCTTTACGTAATCTGAAATCTAACCAATACTGTTGTGGCAGGATTCAACTCCGTCTAAAGCAGCTAAGAAGGTGGTTACTCTGAAAACACCTAAAATGCCAAAAACAACACCGAAGATCAACTCAGGAACTGCAACGATCAAGGTAATTTAATACCATAATTTAGTTATCACACCAGTTCAGGGGCAATATACTCAGAAATGAGCAAGTTAGAGTCTGATAGTTTAGTATTTGTGCAGACTCGTTATTTATATTTTACTTTAAAAATGAAAAGAGTTTGATATCTTAGTATTTTCCAGAGTCTGACAATGAATGATTTTAAGACTAAGTGTGAAACTGGAAAATGAAAACAAGTATGTCAATACAAATGACTAGATTTATTATGAAAATTACTTTTAAGCATGTACTTTATACAATATTTACAAGAATGAATTTATAAGAAAGAACTTTATATAATATTTATAGAAATTAATTTAATACAATATTTGAAAAAATAATTTACAAAAATGAACTTTATACAATATTTGAAAAATTAATTTACAGAAATGAACTTTATACAGTATTTAAAAATTTATTTACTATAATGAATAAAAAATTTATAAAACAGTCAACAAGCATGTACTGTATATGATATTCGCAAAATTAATTTACAAGAAAGAACTTTATACAATATTTAAAAGAATGAAATTAATACAATATTTACAAGAATGAAATTAATACAATATTTACAAAAGTAATTTACAGAAATGATCTTTATACAATATTTAAAAATTAATTTGCAAGAATGAATAAAAATTTAAAAATAGTCAACAAGCATAAAAATATATAAAATAGTCGACAAGCATAAAAATTTATAATATATACAACAAACGTAAAATCCATAAAATATGCAACAAATGAATTAAATTCACAAAATAAATGTTCACATCACAGTCCATCAGTCCATAATAGTTTATCACAAGCACTGCCTATCCGAACACGGAGCCTACCCGATCATACTCATGCGACTTAAACTATACTGCATCGTCGTCAACATCCATCAGCGCAGGCAGAGCTGGAGGTAACGGTGGCGCCCTGGGGGGAATAGCGTAGTGTCCCCATGGAAGCGTGTTGATACCATCCTCCGGCATCACGTATCGTTTGTCGTCAAACGGAGCCAGGGATCGCTTCCTCACCACAACTAATGTGGTGCATGCTCTGGAACCTTTCGATTGTCCGTACTCTTTGTATTCTTGTTATATAAACAATCTAGGTAGTGTTGTACGAACAGGTCCCTCTTTACCACGGCACGGTTGACGCCCTTTGCCCGTTTTACAGGTGGTGGCACACCATAGTCGTCGTCATCTCCGTTACCAATAGCGCACGTCATGCCTACGGGTGTCATGCAGTATAGTTTTGCCATCAAGCCGACGAACATCCTGATGATTCTCTCACTGACTTCGTCCTTGAATTTCCCCAGAATTCTGGCGTTGCGCCCGTCCTAGCACATGTGGTTCTGGGGGAGTTGGTGGTGTTGAAGTCGTCCTGGTGCGTCAACATGTAGCGGTAGACGTCTCGGATACAGATGTGGTAGAAGATGCCATCGATATCCATGTAGGCCATCTTGATGTTCTCGATGCCGTACCGTTCTACCATGTCGTAGTGAAAACCGTACATCCACCGTTTGCTGTGGTCCAGAATGCACATTCCCGAGTAGACTGGCTTGCTCAGGACGACTCTGACTTTAGCCATATTCAATAGGGCCAGGTTTTCATTGTACCAAATACAGTCGCTCAAGTTGACCTTGGCCACGTACTTCGTATACGTCTTGCGGGATGATGCAATTTTTAGGTTTAGATGTTTTCTCACATTCTGGAGGCTCATACCGTAGACGGCGTTCACCATTAATTTAAACATTTCCACCTCGAATTTGTTGGTGGCTTGCCGTCTAAGTTTGGTATTCAGCGCCACGTACGGTTTTTACCACAGCGACTGAAACGAAGCAGCCGGTGAACACGGCGAACACGCAGTCCATTCTCAATTGCTTGTTGAAGGTATCGGTAATGGATCACGTATTCATCCTTGTCCATGAGAGTAGCCATCGGTTTTTTGGATTGTCCTGCTCCGCTGTTGATTATGTCCTCCGACGAGTATGGCAGTTGGTATGCTGGTGACTTTTGAACTTCCGGACAGAACGGGAGGTCGCGATGTCTGTCGTGAAGTGCCTTCCACCTCGGATATTCCAGGTCCACTTCCATCACATATCCATTCTCTCCGTCTGCCGGTATGTTCATTATGTCCAACTCTTCAATTTCCCTTTGTGATAACCACTCGAAGTCCCCTTGTAAGGGAGTGGTTCGGACATGGCCCATCTGTAGAGGTTATTTGCGTCGTAATACATAATGTATGTATCATCGTCATTTTCTACGATACCTCCACTTGACGATGCGCCTTGGCCGTCTCGGTTGCCGCCATTTTCCACTCTGGTATACTTGTTGTTGGCGACAACGTGCCTAGTGACGCATTGGGTCAGTCCGCCTCAAATACCTTTCTCAAAAAATAAATACATATCTACATCTTGTAGGGTATTGAGTACCACGCCGGTCTAAAGCAGCATCACGTCCCACGCATATGAAGGAAGAGTGAGATAATGTGCGGGTTCTAGGTTGTAATGGGTCATGCACATATCTCTGAATCCCTCAAACACGTCGGCTAGTAGCAGAACATCTGTCATTAAATATATTTCTGCATACTGTCCGAGGGATATGCAATTAAACTTATTCCATACGCGTTGGGCGTGAGCATAGTCCTTGTCAGAGACATTATCACCGAAAACGTCTTTAGGGGGCAGTTGGTCTACTTCAAGTACTTCCAGCGACGTGACGTACACACAGAGGAATATTCCCTTTCTCCGAAGCAGTTATTATCTTCCTGACCATGATAGCGGGCGCGCGTGATGATCACTTTCTCGGCCGACAGAATCGACGCTAGCATACCTAATGCCTTGGACATCATGCGGTACAAGTCCACGAATTGTAGCTTGATACTATTCTGCCGGCCCGTGCCTGGATATTTGAACTGCTTGGAGAAGGTTATATATTTTTCCTTGGTGTTCGCGAGTACATCGACATCTCCCTTGTCCACGCCGAGCTCACGTATGATGAAGTGAGCATCGTAGTTGGACAGGTTATGGAAGTACATGTTTACTGTCTCTGTTATCGGTAGCGGAGGTTACATCTGTGATGAGCTGCTCCTCTGTAGTTGTACGGAGGCGAGTGTTGATGATCTTCATCAACTTTCATGTCATCTTTACGGTTGTTAGAGCCGAATTCCCGCTGGCAGATATGACAGATAGTAGCTCGTCGAAGCTGCAACTCCTGCTGCTCTGTTAACTGCGGCGGGTCTCCGGGCATGCGCTGGCCATACAGGATCTCCCCAATCTTCTGTACGTCATCCCGTACAGCGTTGATAAAGTGTTGCGCAGCATCCTCGCCTCTGTACATCCGCAGCTTGGAGAAGTGATGTTGTCCTGTTCGTCGTCATCGCATTGTCTTTCGTCGGCTGTTCGTAGGTCGTCGCCAATGTAATAAGCGTATGAGTACAGTCTATGTACATTCCTGATGTTGTTGGGCGTACCACCCGCGTGGTGTTGTCTGGCTATTCTGGCGGTCGCCGGATCCCATGCTGGTTTTTGGACAGTTGGTGCGGGTTGAGGAGGTCTTTCGATCTCATAGGCGACGAGCATACTTTCGAAATTGGCGTAGATAGTAAATTGACTTCCTTTTGTACGCTCGGGGCGACTGAACATGATGTGTTTGTCTTCTGCCACATCAGTTCTCAGCGGAGCATTATTGGAACAGTAACGGCGATGTTCTTCCAACCGTTCAGCTCCGGTGAGGTTCAGTTTATTTGGCTGATCGTCAAAGTATGCGAAACATCTTTTGCAAATGTGCAGTCGATGTTCGCGACGAGACAGCTGGCTAGATACTAGCCGCCCGAAGTCTGAAATGTACGCATAATGCGTTGTCCTCTCATCTTTCAGGAACAGGAGATAAAAGTGGTTCGGCAGCTCACGATCCACAATATGAAGCGAGAAGACGAAATGCTCTTCTGTAGCTGATGTAGCTGATGTAGCTGTTTGTGAGTACTGTTGAAGAAATTACTGTTTGGGGGCAGCAAGAGGTGGACTCGGGACTAAATAAAAAGCTCATTTCCAAAGGGTTACTACACCATTATATTGAAAACTAAATGAAATTTATATAAAACTGTTCTACAAATTTGACAAATTATTAAACAACATGTAATGAGGGAATGACCAACACAATGAAATATTAAACAAGAACAACTGAGCTAAATGATTAAATAAAAACAATCAAAGGCAGTTGGAGTGCTTTACTGAGTTAAATGTTAATAAAGATTTATATTTAAATCCAATTAATTAAATAAAATTAAAAACACAAGGAAAGTTAGTGAAATAAAATTTTACATATTAAATTTAGAAAAGGTTAAATATTACCCTTGAGAGAGCAAGCAGGATGGCATTAAATTACATAATTAAAATTTGACAAACTAGTACATACTTATAATTGAAGAAACGATGAATAACTAACACACGCACATGCACTGACTCTACTCTTCCTTATGGAAGGATTCTAACAGGCCATAATTTTTCACTTCACTTCACACCACTCCCGAACGACCGAAAACGATTGACTCCGAAACCGCACTTCTTGAAGACCTCCTGGAGACTGCCGTCCGACGCTTTCCATGGTTAAGACGTCCTCCTCTCCATAATTTGGATCGGCCAATCAGATGATGTTATTGGAATTTGCATTGTTCTGATTGGCCTAGACAATCCACGTGGACTTGACAAGCGGCTGTCCAAAGATGCAGGCCTTGCAGTCTTCTGTCCCTGGTCGCTGATCGGATGCAGAGTTGGCAAAGGAATCAATATCGTGGGACAGGAAATGACTGGACATGGGAGACATGATTTCCTGTTGCACAGACAGGGAGTCCGAGATTTTATATTTAAGTTAAGTTAAGAAATAATTTAATTTTGAGATGTAGTTACACTTCTTTATTCGGATTGAAGTGCTTCTGTTTATTCTTCTCTAAACCGTACACATTTACGCTTACGCCGGGGTTGTTGCGCTTGAACGTGCAGATTTTGTCCACTCTGACTGGGAAATCCAACCCTTCAAAGTTTAGGTTGACCCACGCTCTAACCTCCGCGGTGAAGTGATTAGAGGTGAGCCGATCACGTTGGGCGTTGATGATTTATTTTGCCAGGATGGAATACTCAAAGCACCGTTGATCCGTATCAAGAATCAAGAATCAAGAGTTTTATTGTCATTGACCTCATTTACAAGGAATAGACATAGTCAAATGCTTAACCTAAATTACAGACTTAAATACATATTTACAATAAATGTACAAATAATATTTAAAAAAAATCAATTGCTAATTCACTGAAATATAATGCTGACATCAGTTTCTAAAAATTCCCTGATATCATAGAATGGATTATTTGTCAGCCAATCCTTCAATACTCGTTTAAACTCATTAAAAGAAACCGTCCTAGCTGATAAAGGTAATTTATATTAAAAAAATGAATACAATTTAACTTGTGACAATTTCCAATTTTACTTAGTCTATGAGCAGGGATCTCAAGTTTAAGTTTACCTCTGGTCTCATAGGAATGCATATCTTGCCTAATACTAAAGTTTTGGAGATTTGATTTTGTGTATAATAATATATGACTAATATACAAATTCACAACTGTCATGATTTGTAATCTGACAAAGAGGGGTCGACAGTGCTCCACAGGACCCACCCCACAGATAGTACAAATCACTTTTTTTTGCAAAATTAAAATTTTTTTAACATAAGAAGAATGTCCCCATAATATAAGACCATAAGATATATGTGACTGAAAAAATGCAAAATATGTCATTCTTAAATATTCATCAGTTACAAAATCTTTCAATTTCCAAATTAAATAATTGACTCGAGAAATTTTTTTACATGTATATTCAATCTGTTCCTGCCAGTTGAGTTTGGAATCTAATGAAAGCCCAGATATTTTACAGATTTTTTTCAATATCATTTGAAAGGCCAATGAGAATTTTTTGAGTTTTATCCTGATTGCATTTAAGCTTGTTGGCTGAAAACCACAATGATGTTGAGTCAGAAGCTTCTTTTGCAACTGTACTGAGTGCAAAAATATCTTTGTGAGACGCAAGTAACGTAGTATCATCTGCATATAATACAGAATCAACCCCAATATTACTAGCAGGTCATTAATTGAAATTAGAAAAAGAAACGGTCCAAGAACCGAACCCTGTGGAACTCCCGCTTCAACCCCCCTCAAACCAGAAGTCCTCCCACCAACAGAAACATACTGTTTTCTATTTGTCAAATATGATTTGATAATTTTCAACTGTGAATTTTTAATGCCATAAAATTCAAGTTTTTTAAGTAGGATATCAAAGGGGACGCAATCGAAAGCCTTAGTCAAATCAAATAATGTAAGAGAAACAGTCTCTTTTTTTCCAAAGAATTTAAAGACTTATTTACAATATCAAGAGCAGCTAAAACTGTTGATTTTCCCTCACGAAACCCAAATTGAGAATTAGTCAACAAGTTATTGTTTTCAAAATATTGACTAAGTTGCTTAAATATAAGAGATTCATAAATTTTAGAAAAAATTGGAACCACCGATATAGGTCGATAATTTTGAGGAGCAAGTTTATCGCCTTTCTTAAACACAGGTACTACCTTAGAATTTTTGAAAAATAACCAGATTGTAAGGATTTGTTGATACAGAATGCCAAAGGTCTGCTAATTAAGTGTATTGTCTGTTTGAGAAGGTAATTTGAGATCCAATAAAAGTCCATAATAAAAGCCGTATCGTTCAGCACGTTAACCACAGCGTGTTTCATGGTGATATCGTGAGGAAGGGGGATGAAGGAACTGCCTCTGAGAGGGCTATAAACATTGACGCGGACCTCCATGTCCAAAACCCTAACATAGCTCCACCCCGAACCCTTCATCTCACATGTCTCCTTCTCCAATAGAATTTTATTATAAATTCTTGACAAATTTCATCAATGTCTGATGATTGGAGGATGGAGACATTTTTCGTCCTGAAGGCGCGCCTCCAAGTATCACCATGAATGTTTGCAAATTCACATTCGACCCACAAATTTACTTTGATGGCATGAGTATGAGATAAAATACGTCGCATGAGTGTGATTACCTGTGTCCTCAGCAATAGAAGGAACTCCTGCAGGGTAAATGTCTCATTCGCGGGCTCGGCCAGGCGGTATGTCTTGAGTCGCCCGTGGAACGCCGTCTCAATCTCGATAAACCCCGCAGGAGATAAGTCGCCGGGGATCACAGGCGCCTCGTCGTCTTCACTGGGTGCTCCTCCCGATGACGGTGAAGATGGGGCAGGCGACGGTGGTGGGGCTCCACCGATCTGGGCAGGCTGGTGGTCCGCACGTATAGCTCTGCAGCGTAAATGTTCGTGGAATTTGAGGTTGTCCTTCCTCGTAAAGGAACTTCCACACCCGCGCAGACGTAGCCTGAAAATACACATATAGTTGTAACTACATGCATAGTAAGCAAAAAAATCTGAAATGATACATTTACAAGGTTGTTATGAATATTTTTGCAATAGAAATCATTAAATGCTTGTATTGCTCATATTTTCACTTTAATGCTCGAATTGGATAATAGTTAAGCATTTAACTCACTGTTCAGGACGCATTAAAGGATTGTAATGCATCATATGGTGTGCGCAGACTGGCTGAATTTGATTGGTAATTAAACTATGAATTTGCAAAATAAAAATTAATACTATGTTTCTTCTTGATGTCTACATCATGCTGAGAGTAACGTTTGACTGATAGAATGAAACATTTATCTGAATTAATTTTAACATTTGAAATGAATTTGTATATTAATTGTTGAAGTAAAAGATGAGTACAAACCTGTTGTGCGAACTCCAGCGGGCTCTGGGGCTTGTGATGGCTCTGGAGCATTGGAGGGACCGGGCCTCAGCTCGACGTCAGGAGCATTGGATGGACCTGGCCTAGGCTCGAACTCGGGAGCATTGGAGGGGCCGGGTCGCGGCTCCGACGGACTGGGCGTTGGCACGAAGCCTATAACAAAAGCACAGACATACAGACATGGTTGGAATATTTTTATATTAGATTCATGAACATAGTGAAACAAGTGTTTAAGAATTTTGGGTGTAGGCACGAAGAATATAACAAAAGCACAGATATGGTTAGAATATTTTTATATTAGATTAATGAACACAGTGAACCAAGTGTTTAAATGTAAGGATTTGCGTTAGACTGAAAGTGATTGTGTGGTGAATGTTTATTAAATTTGGAAATTAATGAGTGAGCAAAGTTACAGTAGAATGAATATCAACCATTGAAGTGGAATTATTTTCATCATTATGCATAGACCGAATCAGAGTAGAATTTTTGAAGTGAAATGACATCCAACTGTTTAGTGAACATAAATAAAGTTTAAGATACTAACCCGGTCTGAATGGGGGGTTCATCGTCGGTTGAGGTCGTTGTGCGGCGGCAACGTGACGGCGCAGGTTGTCCTCCCTTGTGAAGGTCCTGTATCATTTTGGACACGGGAAGTCGGCTCCACGATGGGCCAATTTCATGTGGCGTGTGACATTGTGTTTCTCGGAGAACGCCATGCCGCACGTCGCGCATGAGAATCGCTTCTCAACGGTGTTCATGATTACCTGAAAACAAAAGATTGTGTATTAACGCGAGAAAAGCTTTGGGAATTTCAAGATACACTATTCTTTTGTTTTTACAGTATATATAAGGTCTCCACAATACATGGGTTTAAGGATTTACAACAGTCTACCCGCTAATTTAAAAGATATTAATAGTATTTCAAAGTTTAAGAGTGAATTTAAGAAGTACCTTTTAGAAAAGAATTATTATTCAATTACAGATTATTTGAATGACCAACAAATGTGGTATGATTTGTAACACTAGTTTTCATAGTTTTTTAGTCTTATTTGCTATGACAATGTCACCTGTTTCACCAGCTCCGCTGGGATTGTGAGATGTTTTGTGACAATAAAGCGATATTTATTTATTTATTCTTAGAGGAAAAGGAATCGGGGGGAGGGGGTCATCGTGGGTGAACCGGGGTCGGGGGGGGGGGGGGGTCGGAATTTATAGACAACGCTACGCTACTGCACATTAATTAAGGTAAGTACTATGAGCTCCGTTACTACACTACTAAGTGAATATAGGGTTTAGGCCATATGGAATATCCAAACCACATTACTCCTACCTCTATTGTTACAGAAACTCAATATTAGAAGAGAATTTACATTCAGTAGGCAAGAACACTATGTGAATATGGCTTATAGGCAAAGTAGAATATCCAAAACCGCATCACCAGTTCAAATACTTGTTACAGAAACTAGATAACTAGATAAAATTTAAGTTTTTAAATATTTAGTTTCAATATATGTCACGTTATTGTGTAGGAGGTGATCAAAACTATGATAATCCCACTCTTTCACTTTCTTGACAAAGTTAAAACTGCTAATACAAAATAAAAAGCATAAACTACATTTTATTATAACTAGTTATTGTAAATGAGCAATGATATTTACAATTGAATAGATGAATATTCAGAGGAACACTGTAACTTGCACTTGCACTCGCACTGGTAGACGGAGCAAATCGCAGACACGTCCGTACGGGGCGCCAGCTGGCTTCAAAATGATGGTCCTGTTATACAAGATGGTGGTCGTGGGAGGGACGCGCAGCTCCGTGGCGGGAAATAGGAGACGCGTTGTTATGTTGCAGCTGGCGAGCTAACTTTCACACGCAGGGGTTAGGCCTTTGTTCGACACCCCTCTCGCTGAATGTGCAGGTGTTGGGTGGGTCGGACGCAGCTCCGTGGTGGGAAATAGGAGACGCGTTGTTATGTTGCAGCTGGCGAGCTAACGTTCACACGCAGGGGTGAGGCCTTTGTTTGACACCCCTCTCGCTGGAATGTGCAGGTGTTGGGTGGGTCGGACGTAGCTCCGCGGCGGGAAATGGGAGACGCACTGTTATGTAAGTCGCCGGGCGGACGTTCCCACGCAGGGGTGAGGGTATTGCATTACACCCCTCTCTGTGGAATGTGCAGGTTGCCGGGTGACCCGGGGGCTCCTCCTTCGTGGGTGGTCCAAGGAGGGGGGGGGGGTCTTCGTGGGTGGTCTCGGGGAGGGTTTGCTCCTTGCTCCTCCAGCGTTTGAACCGGCTAAAGGTTCCTACTAACACTGCCACGATGAACTTCCTCCCTCAATGAATCTCATCCTTTACCTAATCTGAAATCTAACCAATACTGTTGTGGCAGGATTCAACTCCGTCTAAAGCGGCTAAGAAGGTGGTTACTCTGAAAACACCTAAAATGCCAAAAACAACACCGAAGATCAACTCAGGAACTGCAACGATCAAGGTAATTTAATACCATAATTTAGCTATCACACCAGTTCAGGGGCAATATACTCAGAAATGAGCAAGTTAGAGTCTGATAGTTTAGTATTTGTGCAGACTCGTTATTTATATTTTACTTTAAAAATGAAAAGAGTTTGATATCTTAGTATTTTTCAGAGTCTGACAATGAATGATTTTAAGACTAAGTGTGAAACTGGAAAATGAAAACAAGTATGTCAATACAAATGACTAGATTTATTATGAAAATTAATTTTAAGCATGTACTTTATACAATATTTACAAGAATGAATTTATAAGAAAGAACTTTATATAATATTTATAGAAATTAATTTAATACAATATTTGAAAAAATAATTTACAAAAATGAACTTTATACAATATTTGAAAATTAATTTACAGAAATGAACTTTATACAATATTTAAAAATTTATTTACTATAATGAATAAAAAATTTATAAAACAGTCAACAAGCTGTATATGATATTCGCATGATATATGATATTGTACTGTATGATATTCGCTGTATATGATATTGTACTGTATATGATATTCGCAAAATTAATTTATAAGAAAGAACTTTATACAATATTTAAAAGAATGAAATTAATACAATATTTACAAGAATGAAATTAATACAATATTTACAAAAGTAATTTACAGAAATGATCTTTATACCCAATTACTTCATCTACTGTGACATTGAACTATGGAGTCCCTCAAGGCTCCATTTTAGGTCCAGTTCTTTTTCTTCTGTATATTAATGATGTTTCTAAAGTTTTAAAACTCTCAACCTCAACTATGTATGCAGATGATATCACCTTATCATTTGTTAGGCCCGATGACATGGATCTTTCAAACTATGAACAGCACATATATTTTGAAATAAATACTCTGGTTCAATATTTGGCAAAAATTAACCTCTCCTTAAATGTTTCTAAAACCAAAGCTCTAATTTTTCACACATTGCAGTCTAGAAATTTAATTCAGTTAAAGTTAATGGTTGATGATGGTGAGGTTGATGATGTAGCAGAATTAAAATTTTTAGGCCTTAACATAGACTTCAACTTAAGATGGAATGCACACACTGAATTTGTAATTTCAAAATTAAATTCTTCAAAATTTCTTTTATGGAGACTGTCACAGTTATGTGACCAAAATGTACTTCTTTCTGTATATTATGCGTACAGTTATAGTTATATGACATACGGTGTTCAGTTATGGGGGAATTCATCTTTAAAAAACCAACAGAGAATCTTCAAAATTCAAAAAAAAAATTATTCGAGTAATAGCCAAATTGAAACAGAAGGATTCATGTAAATCGGCTTTCCAACAACAGTAGGCAAGAACACTATGTGAATATGGCTTATAGGCAAAGTAGAATATCCAAAACCGCATCACCGGTTCAAATACTTGTTACAGAAACTAGATAACTAGATAAAATTTAAGTTTTTAAAATATTTAGTTTCAATATATGTCACGTTATTGTGTAGGAGGTGATCAAAACTATGATAATCCCACTCTTTCACTTTCTTGACAAAGTTAAAACTGCTAATACAAAATAAAAAGCAAAAACTACATTTTATTATAACTAGTTATTGTAAATGAGCAATGATATTTACAATTGAATAGATGAATATTCAGAGGAACACTGTAACTTGCACTTGCACTCGCACTGTAGACGGAGCAAATCGCAGACACGTCGTACGGGGCGCCAGCTGGCTTCAAAATGATGGTCCTGTTATACAAGATGGTGGTCGTGGGAGGGACGCGCAGCTCCGTGGCGGGAAATAGGAGACGCGTTGTTATGTTGCAGCTGGCGAGCTAACTTTCACACGCAGGGGTTAGGCCTTTGTTCGACACCCCTCTCGCTGGAATGTGCAGGTGTTGGGTGGGTCGGACGCAGCTCCGTGGTGGGAAATAGGAGACGCGTTGTTATGTTGCAGCTGGCGAGCTAACGTTCACACGCAGGGGTGAGGCCTTTGTTTGACACCCCTCTCGCTGGAATGTGCAGGTGTTGGTGGGTCGGACGTAGCTCCGCGGCGGGAAATGGGAGACGCACTGTTATGTAAGTCGCCGGGCGGACGTTCCCACGCAGGGGTGAGGGTATTGCATTACACCCTCTCTGTGGAATGTGCAGGTTGCCGGGTGACCCGGGGGCTCCTCCTTCGTGGGTGGTCCAGAGGAGGAGGGGGGGGTCTTCGTGGGTGGTCTCGGGAGGGTTTGCTCCTTGCTCCTCCAGCGTTTGAACCGGCTAAAGGTTCCTACTAACACTGCCACGATGAACTTCCTCCCTCAATGAATCTCATCCTTTACCTAATCTGAAATCTAACCAATACTGTTGTGGCAGGATTCAACTCCGTCTAAGCGGCTAAGAAGGTGGTTACTCTGAAAACACCTAAATGCAAAAACAACACCGAAGATCAACTCAGGAACTGCAACGATCAAGGTAATTTAATACCATAATTTAGCTATCACACCAGTTCAGGGGCAATATACTCAGAAATGAGCAAGTTAGAGTCTGATAGTTTAGTATTTGTGCAGACTCGTTATTTATATTTTACTTTAAAAATGAAAAGAGTTTGATATCTTAGTATTTTTCAGAGTCTGACAATGAATGATTTTAAGACTAAGTGTGAAGAAACTGGAAAATGAAAACAAGTATGTCAATACAAATGACTAGATTTATTATGAAAATTAATTTTAAGCATGTACTTTATACAATATTTACAAGAATGAATTTATAAGAAAGAACTTTATATAATATTTATAGAAATTAATTTAATACAATATTTGAAAAAATAATTTACAAAAATGAACTTTATACAATATTTGAAAAATTAATTTACAGAAATGAACTTTATACAATATTTAAAAATTTATTTACTATAATGAATAAAAAATTTATAAACAGTCAACAAGCTGTATATGATATTCGCATGATATATGATATTGTACTGTATGATATTCGCTGTATATGATATTGTACTGTATATGATATTCGCAAAATTAATTTATAAGAAAGAACTTTATACAATATTTAAAAGAATGAAATTAATACAATATTTACAAGAATGAAATTAATACAATATTTACAAAAGTAATTTACAGAAATGATCTTTATACCCAATTACTTCATCTACTGTGACATTGAACTATGGAGTCCCTCAAGGCTCCATTTTAGGTCCAGTTCTTTTTCTTCTGTATATTAATGATGTTTCTAAAGTTTTAAAACTCTCAACCTCAACTATGTATGCAGATGATATCACCTTATCATTTGTTAGGCCCGATGACATGGATCTTTCAAACTATGAACAGCACATATATTTTGAAATAAATACTCTGGTTCAATATTTGGCAAAAATTAACCTCTCCTTAAATGTTTCTAAAACCAAAGCTCTAATTTTTCACACATTGCAGTCTAGAAATTTAATTCAGTTAAAGTTAATGGTTGATGATGGTGAGGTTGATGATGTAGCAGAATTAAAATTTTTAGGCCTTAACATAGACTTCAACTTAAGATGGAATGCACACACTGAATTTGTAATTTCAAAATTAAATTCTTCAAAATTTCTTTTATGGAGACTGTCACAGTTATGTGACCAAAATGTACTTCTTTCTGTATATTATGCGTACAGTTATAGTTATATGACATACGGTGTTCAGTTATGGGGGAATTCATCTTTAAAAAACCAACAGAGAATCTTCAAAATTCAAAAAAAAAT